>NC_069489.1:6008076-6048777 GCF_026875155.1 Cherax quadricarinatus | reverse complement strand
CCAACCAAAAATCGAGCACAAAACTAATGCAAGGACCTGGGATTTAAAAATGTCAGAGGTCTCACTTTAAAGCCCCACAACTGGGTATCTGACATCTGCTAGAAAAATTTTAAAAATTTGGGGGTAAAGAATTTTAAAACTAGGGATGCCAAACCCATGATGATTCATTTCAAATCCCTTGTTCTTTTGGGGCTGGAATATTGCTGTACGCTAACGGCGCCTTTCAAGGCTGCGAAATTATTGACTTGAACAATGTCATAAAACCCTTCGCTACACACAAGTACGAAAAAAACATTAATATTACTGAGAATGGTTGAATTTTCCCTTTACTTGTATTCCCGGGAAAACGTAAGCAAGAAAGATACTTGTTAATATGCAACTGGAAAATCCTAGAGTAAAAGTACCAAATTTGCCACGAAAACCACTACCAAAATCAAAATACTCGGCAGGAAATACAGCTTTCCCCCCGATGAAAAGCAAAGGCGCAACGAGTACACTAAGAGACAACACAATAAGTGTCAGCGGTTCTGAAAAGCTTCAACTACCTCCCAGCATATGTAAGGGGGGACTACAAATAGTTCCTGGTTCTGACATGCACCTAACTTTAGTACGTGACCAGCTAGGCTGTGTTCGTACGTCAGTCTACGTGCAGCCGCAGTAACGTCCCTGATCGACCGCAAGGCCTGCGGTTCTCTGTGCCGCAGCTGCTTGGAGACTCAGGATTCATTGAGATCTACATCTCTAGGTAAATGTATCCTGAGTGAATGTACTGGGTAACCAATGAAAAAATTATTATATTTTCCTAATAAATATATAAAGTTGGATTGGAATACGTTTTACAAAATTATATTATTAATAATGCTAGTAATTTAAAAAGCACCAAACCAATAATGATCAAGCAGCACTGCATTTTACAATTAAATAACAATTTTGTGTTTCCTTTGAGAAAGAAATAATGTGGCAGATGAGTTTGTGATGAATATTTTTCTCCCTGACAAGGTTTTACGAAGGTAAAAGTTATATGAATACTGACAATATCAATAAAAAGCCACAAATACACACACATTTAGGACATCTTCCTTGAATAAGTTTCTGTCCTGGGACCTTGGTCACTCCTAATTGTACAAGAGAATTATTTCAGGTCAAACATTATATGGAACTGAAGATTCATATCGTCAGAGGACAAGTGAAAGTTTTCTAATTACCGAGCACAAAGCACTAGTAAATCAGTTATAAGTAGTATCATATGTACAACAGTATTTTGAGATTACATATTTACCAGCTCTTTGTTCTATAATGATGGAAGTAGTATTTAAGAAGGATTCAATAGTGTTGCCTCTCCCTGTTAGATTATCTGTAGATCATCTTTCTTTTGTTCCAATGCATGAAACGGTTTCTTTTAAATCTTTGTTAGACAGTCATTACTGGTGTTGTCTCCATTTCACACATTTCTATGTTTTTCACCTACTAAGAAAAGATTTCCTTTCGTTTCCTGCTACGTAGTTCATGTTGCACCCCAGCATGGAGCTCATGTTGTACCCCAGCATGGAGCTCATGTTATACCCCAGCATGGAGCTCATGTTATACCCAGCATGGAGCTCATGTTTACACCCAGCATGGAGCTCATGTTGTACCCCAGCATGGAGCTCATGTTATACCCCAGCATGGAGCTCATGTTACACCCCAGCATGGAGCTCTTGTTACACCCCAGCATGGAGCTCATGTTACACTCCAGCATGGAGCTCATATTACACCCCAGTATGAAGCTCTTGTTACACCCAGCATGGAGCTCATTTGTATGACCCCCAGCATGGAGCTCATGTTACACTTCAGCATGGAGCTCATATTACACCCCAGCATGGAGCTCATATTACACCCCAGCATGGAGCTCATGTTACACCCCAGCACGGAGCTCATGTTACACCCCAGCACGGAGCTCATGTTACACCCCAGCATGGAGCTCATGTTACACCCCAGCATGATGCTCATGTTACACTCCAGCATGGAGCTCATGTTACACCCCAGCATGGTACAGTGTAAATGCCTGCTTTACTGTTCGGTGTGTCACATGATCTTTGATAAAGACGTGGCTATTGCAGCAACGCGGATGTTGCTTCTTCAAAGGACTTGGATGGAGTTGTCAGTGGTTCATTCTCACGGTAAAATCAAGAATTTGAGTTTCTCGGAAGAAGGGATTTTTGCCGAGATAAGTATATTCTTAGCCCTCGTGTGGAGCAGTTAGGGAATTGTATGCATAATGTCCTGGAATTCTTCTATGATTTTGGAAATGGAGATACGGAATGCTCTTACGATTACCCAAATGACCACACTACTATTAATGCAAAATTCGTTGTGTGAGTAGAAATTAGTTGGTCATCCAGTTTAAGAGTGCATATGAGAGTTGTTTAAGAGTGCATGTGAGAGTAGTTTCTGTGTTCGTGACATTATAATGATTTTGTTTATTGAGAGTTTTGGGATATGTGGCTATAATGTCATCAACTTTACTTAACAGACACAGGTAAGAGCTGTACAGTTATAGATGAGAGTTTTCATTCTGTACAGACGTCGAGGGGAGTTTTATTCTGTTTTTATTATGCATAACACATAACAGCCTCATCATTTCGCGTAGGGATGTTTAACACAAGCCTGTGCATCAATACAATGAAAAATAAAGTTGGGTTAAATACTCCACCCAGAGGTGCACCTTGTTCAAATGAGGACTAGTGGTACTCTTGTAACTTTTATTTTTGACTGAGCCAGCTCTGTTTCTCAGGTACCTGACACCGAACTTGACCATTACTTCCATGATGAGTTTTATGTATCTTGCGTAAAATAAAGCTCTGATATCAATTAAGAATGCCTCTGTATTAAGTCGCTGCCTGTGGAATACTTAGCAAAACAAATCAGGTGCTTCTCCCTGGCAAGAACCCACAGAGGCTGGGAGAGTCACTGTGTGTCTTACGGACAATCCCTTTAATGTCTTAGCACATGCAGGATATTAATAAAATTAGTCTTAACTTGTTCGAGTTCGGCTTTGAGATGGGTACTATAAGAGACTGTAGAGAGGTCTGGTAAGACGTCATCACATCACGCAGACTGAACCTACACATGTAAGAAGAGTTTGAAGTAGCTTTGCCTTTTTTATTGGAGTTTCAAGCAGGTATCATCTACGATTATCTTACAAGCAATAATGATTTTCAGTTTCCTGCTGATATGATTTTTTTTTTGTGACGAATAGGTGAAGTTGCAGGTTCTGAGGCAAGCTTTGCATACTTGTTATACATATATGTTGGTTAATTAACATGCCAACACAGGTCAGAGGTTAGAAATATTTATCAGAGATGTGTTCGGGCTTGATTTTTTTTCTTGAATTAGAAGTCTAAACATTCATGACTAACAAGAACTGTTCTTAATAGAAGCTTTGCATTTTCTCTTTTAACTTCCTAAATTTACAGTTTTCCTAAGAAAATGATAAGCAGCTGCTTTGCATTCTGAATATTTCTCTATCCATTCATGCTTATTTATTGTCACGCAGAGAAGAGAATACACAAGTGCTCCTTAGAGTTGAAGTTCAGTTGGACTCGCTGTTCTATGGTGTTGTGATAATTCTTTATCCGGAGAAAGATCTGTACACAGCACATTCACGATAGTAAAGGTAATACATCATATTAGTGGTACATCTTAGGTTAGGAGTGCATTTGCATGTTTTCAGTGAGGTGACGGCATTACTAACAGAACAGTGGCTAGACATAATTTACTGTGCGTGTTCTTGGTGAGATATGCGTCACTGTGTTGTAGGAAGCTTAAGCTTAGCGTTTGTGTATTGTGATAAGGACATAGAATATATGGAATGGTTTAGTCATAATATAATTTTTAAAGGGTGGACAATAAGCCTGCGGAAGGATTCGTCAAAGACCGTAAAGCTTCAGAGCGGGTTTCATATGACTAAGATCCGTTTCAGAACGACACGTGTCTATTTCCTGACAAATCATTACCTAACCTAACCTAATGGTTGTCAGGCGGCTACACAACCATTCTCTATCTCCAGATTCGTTTCGGGAAAACACATTCTTGCAGATGCCACCATTTCTCGTGCATTTTTCTTTTATGAAGAAAACCTGGAATAATTTATATAATTTATAACAGTAGATTACGAGTGGGCCCCCACAAAAATCACTATTATAATTTGTGCAGAGATCCTTTATGCACGTATAAGTTTGTTCAAGCACCTTAACTACTAGGAACGCTTGGAAGCACTTGACTTTACTCGTTGGAACGCAGGAGGAGAGAATATCATAATCTACACTTGGAAAATCCTGGAAGGAATGGTCCCAAATTGCACACAGAAATCACTCCCTACGAAAGTAAAAAGACTGGGCAGGCGATGCAAAATGCCCCCAATTAAAAGTAGGGGCGCCATTGGTACACTAAGGGAAAACACCATAAGTGTCCGGGGACCAAGACTGTTCAACAGCCTCCCATCAAGCATTATGGGAATTCCCAAATAAACCCCTGGCGCCTTCAAGAGAGCTGAACAGAAAACCTAAAGTCAGTGCTGGATCAGCTGAGCTGTGACTCGTACGTTGGACTGCGGTGCGGCCCAGCAGTAACAGATTAGTTGATCGGCCCTGTATCCATCGGGAGGTCTGGCATAGACCTGGTCGAGGGGGCGTTGATCCCCGGAACAACCTCCAGGTGGAGGGGTTTTATTACGTGCAACATTCACCAGAGACTAATATCAACATAATAACTACTTGTTGGTATTGTACACAATTGCAATATTCACAGTTTTAAACAATAGTAGCAGCCTACGTAAAAAATAATTACCATACTTTAAAAGAATATTTTAGTTATCAGTAAGAATACGAAGTTAAAAAAATATAAGCAAAAATTACGAGTAGAATCCATTTTTAGCTGATTTCAGTTGGAGATTAGAGTAGTTGACCAGTGTTGCAAGGGATGCATGATATGTAGGGTTTACAGTGTTGCAAGGGATGCATGATATATGTAGTTGACCAGTGTTGCAAGGGATGCATGATATATGTAGTTGACCAGTGTTGCAAGGGAAGCATGATATATTATATGTAGTTGACCAGTGTTGCAAGGGAAGCATGATATATGTAGTTGACCAGTGTTGCAAGGGATGCATGATTTGTTATTTTGTGGTTGACCAGTGTTGCAAGGGAAGCATGATATATGAAGTTACCTGTGTTGCAAGAGAAGCATGATTATTATATGTAGTTGACCAGTGTTGCAAGGGAAGCATGATATATTGTATGTAGTTGGCCAGTGTTGAAAAGGGGAAGCATGATATATTATATGTAGTTGACCAGTGTTGCAAGGGAAGCATGTTTATGTAGTTGACCAGTGTTGCAAGGGAAGCATAATATATTATATTAATTGACCGTGTTGCAATAGAAGTGTAATATATTATATGTAGTTGACCAGTGTTGCAAGGGAAGCATGATATATGTAGTTGCCCAGTGTTGCAAGGGAAACAATGACATATTGCATACTAAAGTGGTTAAATTAATCGAGTCAACGATCAATATTTTTTACTATTTTAGCTAATGAAATTTTTGGGTGGGTTTCCCCACCACATTTTTCATTATAGATGAACTCATATTGTATTTTTATTAACTGATGACGCAATCTTCCCAATAAATTTAAAATTTATCTTAATTTTAATTTTCTTTACACAATGTAAATTGAAAGTTTATAAGAACACTCAGATATGATGTTGGTATCTCATAAAGGAATAATTTAGAAAAACTCTACATAGATTATAATAAATAATAATTAACTTTAGCTTCACTACCCATATACAAGAGTGAACATCTTAATAAGAGTAATTAGTCTTACCTCCAGTAGCCAACACACAACACTTGCAGGTTCCTTTACAAGCCTTCTTGACCTCTCTCTCACCCGCCCAACATGACGTCTTGCCCCCATCCTCCATGATTCTTACACTTCTTTCTTTGGCTTGCACACTGTTGGTTTGAACATACTATTGTATTCTTTTGTATTAACCTTTAAACCTTGGATGTTATCCAGCACAAAGAGCGGTGAGTACTCAATTAATATGTATTTTTTGATAATAGACATATGTTGATGGTAAATAACAGTAGACCATCGATCAGATAACATTGGATTACCTTAACACTATCGAAAAAGTAAAAAACAAATAGTCAAAGTGCAAGAAAAGGATGGTAATATTTTTTCTAACAAGCTCCAAAAAATTTATATATGTACGAGGGGTTTGGGGAAACTCCATCCAAATTTCTCTGTTGGAATGAACAGTGCCTCTTTCTCGGTTCTAATGTTTGTCTGTCGCCCCTCTGTCTCTCTGTCTCTCGTCTGTCTGTTGTCTGTCTGTCTGTCTGTCTATCTGTCTGTCTGTCTGTCTGTCTGTCTCTCTCTCTCTCTCGTCTGTCTGTCTGTCTCTCTCTCTCTCTCTTTTCTCTCTTTTTTCTCTCTCTCTCTCTCTCTCTCTCTCTCTCTCTCTCTCTCTTTTTTCGCCTTCCTCCCAAGGCTTACCATCTTCATGTGAACAACTCTTGTACACTAACATTATTTTTCTTTATCTAAAATTGTTCTTACATAATTTCTTTAAAAAAATTATAACTTTCATCAATGCTCTTCACGATAATTTAGAAAATATGTAACACAAATAACTAAAGTCATACTGCTTGAATTTGATGGATTATTATGGAAAATATGAAGAGTATATATTTAAGAACAATTTATTCTTAGTCAATAACTTGTCCTGGTTGTATGGAATGGAAAATATATTGCTTTACATGGAAAGACTGACTGCAAGCAACTAATGTGACGATATTCATGCAGCCACAACTGACCATCCATGACTTTGTTCACTCACACACACACACACTCTCACACACACACACACACACACACACACCACACACATACATACACACACACACACACACCGCACACACACACACACTTCGTAGCTCTCATAGCTTAACAGATGCCATATTTCCAACTGGATATTCATATCTTGAGGAAAGACAGAGGGAAAAGAGGGGGTGGAGGAGTAAGTTGTAAGTCCTAGTTGTCAACATGCACAGTCGAGAATTTCCCCTGCGGAAGAATATCTCACTTGTCGACCTTGTCAGATTCCCTCTCCCGGTGAGAGTGGAGGGTGAGCCCCAGTTGACTTCCTCGTAATTGCAGTTCTCCCAGGCGAGTCTGCTGCTGACTCTTCCAACACCCGTCCAGTGCAGGAAGATGATCTAGCTTTGACAGACTATCCTGAGGAGGTCCCAAAACTTCTCCAGGTTCTCAATCGTGCATGGTGAGTCGATGGGTTTGATCCCACTGATCTCTCACCGTATTCCACTTGACAAAGGTACTAAACCCATTTATGTACCTGCATATTGCCTGCCACATGCGCAAAGAGTCTTCACTGAAGAACTCATTACACGGATGCTCCGTGATGGAGTTATTGAGAAGTCCACTTCCCCGTGGAATGCTCCCCTTATTCTGGTCCCAAAGAAAGACAGAACCTGATGACCTGTTATCGATTACAGGAAACTGAATGTATGTACAATCCCAAACCACTTTTCGTTGCCAGTTCTGAACGACCTGTTGCAGAACATCGGCGATAATAAGGTCTTTTCAACTCTTGATCTTCTTCAAGGGTTCTGGCAGATCCCCCTCGATGATGAGAGCAAAGAGTTGACAGCTTTCTCTACGCCAACCGGTCATTACCAGTTCAGGAGGATGCCCTTCGGCCCAATCACGTTTAGTCGTTTGTTGACGACAATTTTCCATACCGTCCTAGGTTGCACGTTCATGGTCTACCTAGATGATCTCATAGTCATGTTGCAAGATATCCGACACATCTCGAGAAACTTGACAGGGTATTGGACAGGCTAGCTCTCCAAATGTCATTTCCTCCGGAAGGAAAATAATTTTTGGGTCACGTAGTGACTCAGAATGGCATAAAGATGGACGAGTCTAAAATCTCAGCCATACAGAAATTCCCCAGACCCATGACGGCGGATGCAGTCCGGTCCTTCATAGGCCTGGCGGGTTTCTACCGCACCTTTATCGCAGGTTTCTCCACCATTGCTGCACCCGTGACGTGCTACTCCAATAGGATGCCCCTTTTGAGTGGGACGTGTGATCAAGAACGAGCTTTTGTCACTCTTAAGAACAAGTTAACATCAGCCCCAACCCTTAGATTCCCTGATTTCACCAAGGCATTTACCTTGATGACTGATGCCAGCAAAGTTGGCATCGGTGCAGTCTTGTCACAGGAATCTAATGGTAAGCAACAGCGTATTGCCTATGCTAGCCGTGTTCTTACTAAAGCGGAAGTCAATTATTCAGTGACAGAGCTAGAAGCTTTAGCCATTGTATGTGCCTTGAGTCATTTTCGGGATATCATCTATCATTATCCTATCAAGATTTACACATATCATCTACCTTTACTGGACCTTTTTGCTAATAAGAACCTCTCGGGAAAGCACCCTCGGTGGTCGCTCACGTTCAATGAATACAATCCTGAAATTTGCTATGTCCCAGGTAAGCAAAATGTTGTAGCTGATGCCCTGTCGAAGCATATAGCATTCGTGAGTGTCGACAACTCGTTCTCTGTTGAGGATCTCGAGAGAGCCCAACGACAGGACCCTGCGTGGTCTCCAGTCCTTCGTTTCCTGACAAAGGAGGATGTTGACTTACAGGTCAAGTCTTCCGTTCCACTGAAGGATTTGGTGGTCAACCAAGGAGTACTGTGCCGTGTTGCACAGCTGGTGGACCCCGGCAGGACCATATACCAACTGGTGATACCAGAGTTCATGATACCAGCTACTCTTAGGTTGATCCACGATGTCCCAGGTGTAGCGCACCCCGGGAAGGACTGCAGTATCAAACAGGCACGAATGAAATATTTCTGGCCTAAGATGGCAGCGGACATTGCCAAGCATGTACACCAGTGTGTTGTTTGCCTACAGCACAAGGGTACAGTTACAGGTCCTAACCCCATTCTAAAGTGTCCCATTACAAAGGAGCCCTGGGAGAGAACTTCTGTCGACCTGTTGACAAACTTCTCGACCTCGGAGCAGGGAAAAAAGCACCTGCTTGTAATGGTAGATAACTTGATGTGGTACAGTGAATTAGTTACCCATTCCTGATAAAACCGCCACAATGGTCGCTAGTGATTTCCGTGAGAATGTTATCCTCTGTCATACCTGCCCACGTGTCCTTCTGTCAGACAATGGGTCTGAGTTCATAAATGCCATAATGCAGGATCTTTTCTCCAGATTTAACGTTCACCAAGTGTCAGTAGCTCCACGCCACCCTGCGAATAATGGTCTTGTGAACGTACAAATCGCAAAGCCTGGAGTTGCTCAGAGTAACCGTTAACCCAAGTTGTACTACATGGTGATGAGGCTATCCCAGATGTTCAGTGTATATTAACTCCTCCCTCAACAGCTTCGATCAGTGAGACACCTCATTTTGCTTTGTATGGCTTATGACAAGTGCTTACCATATGAAATTCTGTTTGCTCCACCTCGACCTTTTTACGATACTGATAACCCCAGTGCAGTAAAGATGAGGGACAACGCAGTTGTCTTCCAGCGGGTACGAGAGAACCTTATGAAAGCTATGATAGGTTCACGTCTGAGCGCAATGCCCCGCGCCAAGGAAAGCAAAATGGAACCAGGTTGCAAAGTTATGTTGCTCAACCCAGCCAGACCCCAGTTATGCAAAAAACTTGCCCCAAAATTCGTGGGTCCTTCCCGTGTCCTCCGACAGCTCCGTGGCAATAAGTTCGAGATGAGGAGATTACTACTGGAACTATCAAGAAAGCCCACCTTGATCACAGAAGTATGTGGACCCCAGTGCTGACGTCTCCGAACTCTCTCCTCAATGAACCAGCGTGGGCAAGCCAGTTTTCTCTTCCCCCGGATGGGAGAGGTTTTTTTTTTTTTTTTTTTTTTGCCTGTAGCATTTTTATGTCCATTTTTGATTTAAAAGTGAGCGAAAGCCAGTCCCTTCTGGGGTAGGTAGTGTAAGTAATTCCTTTACACCTACGGGCCCACCAGTATTGTCGCTTTGGGACGACGCGAGGTGCGTGGCTGAGCAAATGTAGACAGCCTGTACTGTCAGAACACACAGCCTAGCCGTCTGTTCTGACTAGTTCATATTTCGCAGCATTTAAGTGCTGCCCTCTGTAGGTTCACCCATGTCAGTGGGAGCTGAGCCCATTCGCTTTCACTCCTAGGCCGACCGACTTGATAGGTACAAGTGCTCCCCCTCCCCGGACTGGGTGGGGTCATTCCCTCACACTGCCCATTGTGTACTCACTCCCATCCAATTAAAGCCAAACTAGTCCATGGGATATCATTGCTACCTACGTACCTTCATCGGCATTAAACTGCTGTTCAGCAGCAAGAACAGTAATAACAAAAGGGGTTAATAACATTATCAAGAGGAGCCTCACAACAGCTGGATGCCAGCAGTAAGGGAGCCACCCCAACTATTCAGATCTGATGGCAGCCAGAAGCCCTTTCCCGATGGTATCACCCTTCAAGCCGAGACAGATGGGAAGCAGGTGGTGTGGGACTATACATGTGCATCTACCTTGGCTGATACCTATCTCCAATACACCAGGGAGGAAGGAGGAGCAGCTGCCAGTTTCAGGGAGTCCCAGAAGTCTAGAAAATATGGAGAACTTGCTCATCATTATATGTTTGTTCCCATAGGCTCAGAGACCCTCTGCTCATGGAGAAAGAATGCATCTAAATTCCTTAAGGAGCTGGGAAAAAAGACTCATCAGGGTAACTAGGGATCCCAGGGCAGCTAGTTTTCTGTTCCAACTGCTCAGTACGGCTGTTCAAAGGGGTAATGCCTGCTGTATTTTGGGCACACGCCCATGCTCTGAGGAGCTGGAGGAGATTTTCGCCATACAATCGGTGATACACGCATAACAACATATACCGTATATGCTACCTTTATATCAACAATGTATCTCTTAAATCTTCTGTTCCATATAATGTAAGAAAATATTCCTATTGGTAAAAAAAAAATATGAAAAGATGGGGTGGTAGGGGAAGTGGAATATTCAAATGGCTTCAGGAAGAAATCCAAATATTATTCCTTGAAGCCCTTTTTTTCCACTTCTCCGAGGCTATGGGTCCCTAATTTATATAAATATATATATATATAGGTGCGAAGACTACGTGCCCTTCGCACCCCTCCTAGTTGAGGGGACTGATAACCTCATCTCTGTATAATAGTCCTTCTTTCTTCAAGTTATGGTCCTACAAATTGTATTGATAAAGCCACTGTATGACAAACGTCGCAATAAAGTTTCCGAGATGTTGCATCATGTGCCTTAATTTCATCTTGTCGGGATTACATATCATTCTTACCTTCTTAGAAAGCTTTGTCATACCTCACTTAAAGCTTTGTAAGGTTTCTTGACTTGAAGAATACTTCCAAAAATTCCCTATGACTCGTTAGAGTCCTCAGCTTCCATTTGTGACACCTTGTTTCTGTGTCCCCTCTCTGGAAACATCAAGTGTCCCCTCCACAAGCCTGTCCTCCAATGACGTCAGTCCCGATATCCCTCAACTTTCTTCATAGACGTGCCCCTGAGCTCCAGAACTAGCCTTGGTTGCAACCTTTGCACTTTTTTTAATTTCTTGACTGTTTTGTCCATGTGTGTTCTAAATTGTAGCTGCATACTCCAGTATTTTGGCCTGATTACACAGTGTACAGTGTCTTGAACGATTTGACTTAAGAAATCGTAATGACACGATTGCAAATAAACCATACCCCCGGCCGGATTGAACCCGCGTCATAGAGTCTCAAAACTCACAATCGTGTCCATAAAGATTCAAAAGTCATTTTTGACGAGCAAGTGAAGGGACTTGAGCTAGAGTTTTCGTCACGGCCGCTACTGGATCGGCTGTAAAACTTGCTTTGTGGTCCACAGAGGTGCCTGTGCTAACTTTTTCCCTAATGTGTATAAATATACCTAGTTGATGAATCTATTGTTGCTAGCTGGTCTAGTGGCTAACGCGACGATGGAGTTTATGAGACTCTAAGACCGCGGGTTCAATCCCGGGCCGGGGTATGGTTTTCTTGAACGAATTCTTTACTAAGAATCGGAATTGCTATTACTCAGTTGCCAGGCGCGCCCATTTGCTGTATATGCAGTTACTGGTTGATGTGTGCCTCGTGTTATGGTCACCCTAAGACTTTCTCCTACAGCCAGGTAGCAGTCCTTGCACCTAGTCAATACTATGTCTGCAGTCTTCTTTGGCTCTTCTCTATCTTCATGACTTGAACTTGTCAGGGTTGAATTCAAGATCCAGTTGCTTAGACCTACGGTGGTCCCGCCTGTCCAGTCTCGTGAAGTCCTGCCATGGTCCACATCTGATTTAATTCCTCCTCATTAACCACGACATCATCTGGCAATCAGGGTCACACTCTGATCCTATCCTTCCATCAATGTCATTCACATATCCAGAAATAGCACTGGTCCAAGACCGCCCCCTGTGGACTTCCTCCTCGTCACAGGTGCCCACTGTGATACCTCATCCCGCTCCATAACTCGTTGTGTGCCTCCCTGTCCATATTCTCTGATCCATTGCTGTGCCCTCCTGATATACACGCTGATCCTCTAGTTTCTGCACTAGTCCTCTTGGTGAGAACTGTGTCGAAGGCTCTTCTTGCAGCTTCAAGAAAATCTACAACCCACCTCTCTCACTCGTGTCGCCTTCTATAAACTTTGTCCAGAACTCCAGAAAGTTTGTGACACAGGATTTGCCCATCAATGAATCCGTGCTGGTTATAACGTTTTATAATCTTATTCCTTCCGGGGTGCTCATCCACACTCTCTGATAATAATTTTTCATGACTTTGCATCAATACAGTCAGTGACACTGGACTGAATCTAGTGCCGTCTATTCCTGTCTCCTTTTTTAAAAATGGGAACAACATTTTGTGGTCTCCATACCTCAGGTAGTGTCCGTTCAAAGGGATAGTGTTGAAGATTCTGTTAATGGCACACACAGTATATCTGCACCCACCTCTGAGGACTACACGGGAGATTTGTCCTGGTCTCATTTCCTTTGAGGTATCGAGGTCACTTAGCAGCTTCTTCACCTCCTCATCATTTGTGTGCAATATCTTCCAGCACCTGTTGTCCCAATTTCTGTTGTGTTCCCCCTCTGTCTCTGTCTTTCCTCCCAGAGTTCTTCCAGTCTCCACTGTGATACTTCCATAATCTCCTGTTGAGCACCTCAATACCACTTATCGATTTTGTGAGCTCCATCTTTCCTCAGCTGATCCCCTAGTCTTTGACTGTCGTCTTTTCTCCTGATGAGGCTAAGCAGCAAGTTTCGGGTCATACATAGGCGTCTTAGCTATATCAATTTGTACTTTCGCTGCCTCGCTCCTTATCTTTGCATATTCGTTACTGGCTCTTCCACATGATCTCCTTGTTTCCTGGTCCTTTGCCTTCTGTAACTCTTCCATTCTCAATGCACTTAGTTTTTTGCCTCCCTGGAACTTTGGGTAAACCCAGGACTCGCTTTGTCTTCCCATTGTTCTGTTGCACATTGGGAACTAACCTTTCTTTTGCCTCCATGCATTTTCGTTGTTACTACTCCATCATTTTCTTTACTGTCTTTCCTACCATTTCCTTTCCCACTGCACCTCCCCCAGGAGTTCCCATTCGACTCCTTTAAACCTCTCCACTTGTAACTCTATATTAATCAAACTCATGACTACTGTCACAACTCCGAGGGCCTCTCATATTTGATGCATCAATGTCCTGAGCTGCACAGGTGAAAACAAGGTCCAGTCTTGCTGATCATCCTCCCCTCGCTCTCTGTAGTGTCCCTGAATGTGTTGATGCATTAGGTTTCCAGACCACAACCATCGTTTTGGCTCTCCATGTTTCGGGGCCCCCATGAGCCCAAGGCTTTTCCCCAATCGATCTCCGTGTGCTGAAATCACCCTTAACCAGTAAATTTGCTCTGCAACGTTTAAAGCTCTTTCGTGTTCATCACCTCACCAGTTGTTCCACCGTAAGCTCTGTTGTTCTCACATATTCTTCTCTTAGGCCTCCTCCAGTTCTGTGGTGGGTATAACTCACAGCAATGACTACCTTATTTTCCAAAACATATGAATTGTGCCTACTATGTAGTTCCCTTTCTTTCTCCAATCTCGTCCATGCCCTCCATTTCCTCGAAACTCCATCTATTTTTATGAGCAGTGCAACCCTCTCCTCCCCCTCTGCTCTTTCATCTTTCCTCAGGATCTGATATCCTGGTGGGAAGACTGTATCTGTTATTATTGTCTCAGTGAGTTTCATTCTGTACTGCTATGATGTTCCGTGAACTTCTCGTTGATTTCTTTCGGTGGCATTCCATCATTTATTTGCTATTTCATCTGCATTTGTGTACCACACCATCACCTTCTTGTCTATCACGGTGGACCTGGGAGAATATTGGGGGTTGGAGGTGGAGGCCTGATGGTTTATGGGGTTGTGATGTGGGGGCGATTTTGTTGGTGTGGTGAGGGCATACTGTGTTGTTTGTTGTGTGTGTGATGTGTGTACTCACGCCCCTACTCACATAATGTACTCACTCTATTTGGCTGCAGGTGTCGCTTCATAGCTCCTGGCCCCGCCTCTTCACTGAATTGCTACCTGGGTTTCTCTCTCTATCCAGTTCCTGCGCCACGAAAGCTTTATCAAACCTGTCTTCCAACTAGAATGGCTCCCGCCTCCACTACATCACTTTCTAGGCTATTCCACTGCCTGGCAACTCTATGACTGAAGAATACTTCAAACATCCCTTGACCTCATCTGATCTTCCAACTCTCAATTGTGACCCCCTTGTTTCTTGTCCATCTCTGGAAACAAAATGTCTTTGACGCACCTTGTCTATCTGCACAGTATTTTATATGTTGTTATCATGTCCTCCCTGGACCCTCATGGTTCTCCAGTTCGTCATGCCGACTTCCCTTAGAACCTACCTTCGTAGGACAGCCCCATAACTCTGGGACTAGTCTTGTTCTTCAAACCATTGAACATTCTCTAAATTCTTGACGTCTTGACCAGTGTGGATTCTGACCTGGTGCTGCATACCCAGTAAGGCCCTGATGTAAATGGTGTACAGAGTCTTGAAACGATTCCTTACAGAGGTATCGGGAACGCTATCCTTAGGATTGTCAGACGCCCCGTATGCTTGCAGCATTATCTGGATTGATGTGCAACTCAGGAGATGTGCTCGTGTTATACTCACGCAAGTCTTTTTCCTTGAGTGAGGTTTGCAGTCTTTGGCCACATAACTATACTGTGTCTGCAGTATTCTTTGCCCTCTCCCCCCGATCTTAAAGACTTTGCCTTTGGCAGGGTTAAATTCAAGGACCAGTTTGAAGGACGAGGCTTGTATCCTGTCCATGTCGCTTTGTAGTCCTGCTGATCCTCAACCAACCGATTTAAATTCTCCTCATTAACTTCACATCATCTGCAAACAAGGACACTTCTGAGTCTATTCTTTCAGTTATGGTCAGTCACAAATAACTAAAAACACACAGTTTCTAGAGACTGACCCTTGGAACCCCGACTGTCACAGGTGCCCACTCTTACACCTCGTCACGTACCATGAACTCTTGTTGCCCTCCCTGTCAGTATTCTCTGATCATTGTAGTGCCTTTCCTGTTATGGTGCGCCTCATCCTCTAGCTTTTGCAGTAACCTCTTGTGAGGAACTGTTCGAAGGCCTTCTTGCAGTCCAAAAAATGCAGACTATCCACCCCTCTCTCACTATCTTACATCTGTCCACCTTGACGTAAAACTCCATAGGTTTGTGACACAGGATTTTCCTTCCCTGAAACCGTTATGGTTGTCGATTATACCTTGATTTTCTTTCCAGCGCTCCACCACCTCCTTCTGATGATCTTCTCCATGACTTGCATAATATGCATGTTTAGTGGACACAGGTCTGTATTTAATGCCTCTCGGTCCTTCTCTCCTTTTAAAAATTGGACTACATTTCCATTGTCCATACCTAGGGAGTTGCCCATGTCAATGGATTGTGAAGTTCTTTGTTAGATGGGATGCACAGCATCTCTGCTCCCTCTCTAAAGGACCCATGGAGATTGTCTGGTCCCACCGTCTTGACGTTCAAGTCACATAGCTTCTTCACCTCCTCATCGGTTATTGTAACTTTCGCCAGCACTTGTTGGTGAGCCACTCTGTTCTGTATTTTTCAGAGTCCACAGCTTCCACTGAAATACTTCTTTAAAACGCATGTTGAGCCCTCACATACCTCATGGTCCCGTTTCCAGTGAACTCCCCATTATCCTTCCTCATCAGATTATCTGCCTTTGACTTTTTTTTCCTCCTGATATGGCTATGCAACAGCTTACGGGTCCAGACTTGACTTCGATGCTATGTCATTTCGTATTGACCGCTGAGGCCTCCTACACCATACTTAACTGTGCAGATTTTTCTGATCTTCAGCTGAATCTCCTTTGTTTTCCTGGGTCTTTGTCTTCAGTACCTTTTCCATCTCTAGTACACCTAGTTTTTGCCTCCCTACTACCTTTGGGTGAACACGGACTTGTTCTTGTCTTCCCACCTATTCAGTTTCCCTGGGGAACAAACCTCTCCCTGGCCTACCTCGCATTTTGTTGTCACATAATCCAACATTTCTTGTACTGGTTATCCTTCAGTTCCCTCCCACTGAACATCTAGCAGGAAGTTCCTCATGCCTGTGTAGTCCCCATTTTGTATTTGCTTTTTCCATCCAATTCTTCCTGCAAACTCTCCAACTGTAGCACAACAAGTATCAAAGTGCAGAACCACATGATCGCTAGCTCCTAGGGGCCTTTCATACATGAAATCCCTCGAGTCCGAACTACCAAGTGAATCCAATGTCCATCTTGCTGGATCGTCCTGCCTCTCTTCTCTAGTAGTGCTTAAACATATTGATGCATGAGGTTTTTCAGTACCAATCCATTATCTTGGGCTCTCATTTTTTTTGGACCCCCATGGGGCTCCAGGTTTTCCCTTCAATCTCCTAGTGATTGAAATCACCCCTGACTAGTAAACTATGCTCCCCCCCTGTGAGCTCTTCAGGCCACCTCTGCTATTGTGGTCGACTCTTGCACTGTTGCTCTCTATCAAATCTTCCTCTTGGCCTCCAGCACTTCTGTGGTAGGTTTTGTACATTACTGCAATTACCACCTGTTGCCCCAGCCTTATTGTACCTACAAAGTATCCCTTTCGCCGAAGCCATCTATCCTTCCACTTCTCAAATCCCCCCACGCATGTAAGTCCCGTATATATGGAAGGGGACAAAAGAGATTGTAAAAAATTATAGAGGAATAAGTTTACTGATTATACCAGGAAAATATACGAAGAGTTTATAATATGAAAGAATTAGAGGTAAGACAGAATGTATAATGCGATGAGCAAGGAGGCTTCAGCGTGGGTATGGGATGTGAATATCAGGCAAGTGTTAAACATTGCAGCCATATATTGAACAGTATTTAGATAATGTAGGGAATTTTTTATTGCATATATGGATTTAGAAAAGACATATAAAAGAGTGGATATGGGACAATTAGCAGATGTTGCAAGCTATGAATAGGTTGGTAAGTTAACGAAATGCTGAAAAGAGATCTTTTAATGAGGATAGTGAGGCTCCGGTTAGGAGAGAGAAGAGAGGGAGAAAAACTTCCGTCGTAAAAGTAGGTTCTTAACAGGGATTGTAATGACACCTATGGTTGTATTAATATCTCTTATAGATGGGGTTTGTAAAAGAAGTAAATGCTAGGGTGTTCCGGAGAAGGGTGGATTAAATTATGGGAATCAAATTCAAAATGGGAATAGACACAGTTACTTTTTTGCCTGATGATACTGTGCTTAAAGGAGATTCTCAAAAAAATTGCAAATGTTAGTGGATGATTAGAGAATTTTTGTATAGGTAGCAAGTTGAAAGAGAACATAGAAAAGAGTAAGGTGATGAAGGTATCAAAATGATTTAGAAAAAAGAAAAATTGATATCAAATTGAAGGAGGAATAGTATGGAAGCAAGTGAATGTTTTCAGATACCTAGGGAGTTGACTGTCCGGCGGATGGATTTATGAAGGATGAGTTAATTCATAGAATTGATGAGTAAAAAAGGTTTGTGGTAGCGTTGAGGTATAATGTGGAGTCAAAAAACGTTATCTATGGAGGCAAAGAAGAATGTTATGAAAGTATAGTAGTACCAACACTCTTATATGGATGTGAAGCTTGGGTGGTAAATGCAGCAGCGAGAGACGTTGGAGAGCAGTGGAGATTCCTGCTAAGGGCAATGTGTGGAGTAAAACTAATACAGAAAAATTCTGAGTGTGGAAATTAGGAGAAGGTGTGGGATTTAATAAAAGCATTAGTCAGGGGGCAGAAGAGGGTTGTTTTGAAGGTGGTTTGGTCATTAGAGAGAATGGATCAAGTGAGAATGACATGAAAGCATATAAATCTATAGGGGAAGGAAAGAGGGGTAGGGGTCCCTCGAAAGGTTTGGAAAGAGGGGTTAAAGGAGGTTTTGTGGGCGAGGGGCTTGGACTTCCAGCAAGCGTGCCAGAGCGAGTTTAGATAGGAGTAATGGAGACGTATGTTACTTGGGACCTGAACGAACCCTGTTGGAGTGTGAGCGAGGGTAATATTTAGTGAAGGATTCAGGGAAACCGGTTAAATTTTCATAAAGTCGGACTTGATCCTGAAATTGGATGTACAGTGCCTTGCCACTTAAAGGAGGGGTTTTGGGAATATTGGCAGTTTGAGGGATATGTTGTGTAAATCTTTATACGTATATGCTTCAAAACTGTGTAATCAGATGCACCTCGCAAAAGCAGTGGTAATGAGTTGTGTGGTGAATGTGTTGAATGATGATTAAGTATTTTCTTTTTGGGGATTTTCTTCTTTTTTGGGTCACCCAGCCTCGGGGGAGACGGGCCGACCTTGTGAAAATATATATATAATAAATATATATATAATAATATACATATATATATATATATATATATAATATATATAATATATATATATATTTATAAATATAAAGATTATAATATTTATATATAATATGGTGCCGAATATGTAAAACAAGTCATTTAGCCAGAACTCAATTAAATTAGTCCATTCTGAATTTTCCTTATACGTTAAAGATATATTTTTTCTAGTTATTGCAAAAAAATTTTAATTTTTGCAACCAAAAAATCTTAGAAAACTTACCTAACCATATAATAACAAGAGCAATTTATTTTAGCCTAAACCCACTACATACATTTAATACGTTTACAATAATTTAATACTATACAAAACACAATCAAATATATTTTTTTCGTTAGTCAGAATGATTTTGGCGAAATTATTGCATACACAAATTTCACTTGGCCTATATGGGCCAAGATCGCGTTGCTATTTAAGCCAAGATCGCAAGTTCTGCCTATTCGCACGACATATATATAATATATATATAATCTATATAAAAATATATAGATATATAAATATATATATAATATCTATATATATATATATATATATATATATATATATCTTTTTATTTGTTTTTATATATAAAATATAAAATATATAAATATAAATTAATTATAAAATATATATATAAAATAAATAATATAAATAATATAAAATATTATTAACATAATAGGCACAGCAGAATTACGAGATACGATAGAATGAAAGAAAGGAGTGCAAAAATATAAATAAATCTATAATATATTTAAATCAATACAAGTTGTTACGGTGTGTATCACCGATTATAAGGCGAAAACTCCATCCAGCCCTCAGAGCTGGGCGTGTCCCAAAATGCACATGCATTACCCCTTTGAACAGCCGCCGCTGAGCCGCTGGAACAGACAACTAGCTGCCCAGGGATCCCTAGTTACCCTGATGAGTCCCTTTTTCCCAACTCCTTTAGGAAAATAGATGCACACTTTCCCCATGATCAAGGGTCTCTGAGCCTATGGGAACATACATATAATGATGGGGCAAGTTCTCCATATTTTCTAGACTTTTGGACTCCCTAAAGCCGGCAGCTGCCCCTCCTTCCTTCCTCCCAGTGTTCATAGAGATAGGTATCACCAAGGTAGATGCACATTATAGTCCCACACCACCAGCTTCCCACTGTCCAGCTTGAAGGGTGATACCATCTGGACCGCATCTTGGCAGCCATCAGATCTGCAATAGTTTGGTGTGGCTCCCTTACTGCGGGCATCCAGCTTGTTGTGAGGCTCCTCTTGATAATGTTAGAAACCATCCTCATGTCCTAGCAATCTTTCCCCGATTTACGGCACACAAGACCATGGTACCCGAATCGGTCTGCTGCTCGCTGCTCCAACACTGCCACAAAACACCTGTGTTTCGGCAGATAGGGGCGGCAAGTCGAAGGGCCAACACCGATGCGAGATGGTCTGTGGTCGAGCGTGTGCCAAAAGGCAGGAGTTTGGAACAGCCCAACAGAAAGACCCCAGCATGAGGGGCTCTCACTGCCAGCAGGCGGGCCTTCCTTCCTGACACACTCTGAATCATTGTTTAGGCAATATTTCAACTAATGGACCCATCCCTGTGTGCGATTGTTTTGTAGTTGTTTGGGGGGAGCCGGTCTGGTATTCTGAGCCCGTTCAGATTATCCCAGATCATATAATTATATAATCATATAATATATATATATAATAAATATAATATAAATAAATATATATATATATATATATATATATACATATATATATATATATATAAAAAATTAAAATATATATATAATAATATATACTATAATATATAAATATATATATAACTATACATTTATATATATTATATATATATATATATAAATATATATAATATAATATATATATATATAAGTATAATATATAATATAATATATATATATATCTAAATTTATATGCATGTGTATAGTCGAGCGAATAGGCAGAACTGGCGATCTTGGCTAAATAGCAACTTCATCTTGCCATATAGGACAAGTGAAAATTGTTGTATGTAATAATTTCGCCAAAATCATTCTGAACCTAACGAAAAATATATTCCACTGTGTTTGTTTAGTATTAAATTATTGAAACAAATCTGAAAATATTATTTAGTTGGGTTAGGCTAAAATCAATTGTTCTTGTTAAAAAGGTTAGTATGTATTGTAAGATTAATTTTGGTTCAAAATTAAAATTTACATAACATTAAAAAAATATATCATAAACGTATAAGAAAAAACTTTAGAAACGACTTAATTTTTAAATGATTTCCTTGATTAATTGACCATTTACACATTCGTTTCACGACATTATATATATAATATATATATATATATATATATAAATATATATATATATATAAATATATAATATAGATTAATATTATATATATATATAAATATATATCTAAATATAATATATATATATATTATATATAAATTCGGAGAGTGGTGAAGCAATGTAAAAAGAGAGCAAATGAGAGAGTGGGTGAGATGTTATCAACAAATTATTTTGAAAATAGAAAAAGTTTTGGAGTGAGATTAACAAGTTAAGAAAGCTAGAGAACAAAGGATTTGTCGTTTAAAAATATGAAGGATAGTTATTAAAAGGAGAGTTAGAGGTATTGGGAAGATGGAGGGAATATTTTGAAGATTGTTTAAATGTTGATGAAGATAGGGAAGCTGTGATTTTCGTGGTATAGGGCAAGGAGGAATAACATCTTGTAGGAGTGAGGAAGAGCCAGTTGTGAGTGTGGGGAATTCGAGAGGCAGTAGGGGCAAAATGAAAGGGGGTAAGGCAGCCGGGATTGATGGGAAAAAGATAAAATGTTAAAAGCAGGTGGGGATATATTTTTGGAGTGGTTGGTTGCAATTATATAATAAAAGTAAGGAAGAGGTAAGGTAAACCTAGGGATTGGCAAGAGCAAGCATAGTTCCCTTTGTAAAAGGCAAAGGGGATAAAAGAAGGCAAAAATTATAGGGGATAATCTGTTGATTGTACCTGGAAAAAGTGTATTGTAAGTTATAATTGAAAGAATAAGAGTAGACGAGAATAGATCGCAGATGAACAAGGAGGCTTTAGGAATGGTAGGGGGTGTTTGGACCAGGTGTTTCACAGTGAAACAAATAAGTGAACAGATTTAGATAAGCTCAAGGAGGTCCTTGTGGCCATTTATGGATTTGGAAAAGGCTATGACAGGGTGGATAGGGTCAATGTGGCAGATGTGCAAGTGTATGGTGTAGGAGGTAGGTTACTGAAAGCAGTGAAGAGTTTTTTTTACGAGTATAGTGAGGCTCAAGTTAGAGTATGAGGGAAAGAGTGAAATTTATACCCAGTAAAATAGCCTTAGACAAAGGATGTTTGAGTCACCGTGGATGTTTAATATAATTATAGATGGGGTTGTAAGAGGAAGTAAATGGCGAGGTCTTGGCAAGAGGCGTGGGAGTTAAAAGATAAAGATCACACCAAATTGGGTAGTTTTCACAGCTGCTCTTGCGAATGACACTGTGCTCTGGGAGCTTCTTGAAAGAAGTTGCAGCGATTGGTGGATGAATTTGGTAGGTGTGCAAAAAGAAGAAAAATTAAAGGTGAATACAGGAAAGAGTAAGGTATTGAGGATAACAAAAAGAATAGGTTATGAAAGATTGAATATCAGATTGGAGTGAGAGAGTATGGAGGAGGTGAACGAGTCAGATATTTAGTAGTGACCGTGTCAGCGATGGTCTAAGAAAATGAGGTGAATCATCGAATTGATGAGGGAAAAAGAGTGAGTGGTGCACTTAGAGTCTGTGGAGACAAATAACTTGTCCATGGAGGCAAAAGGGGAATGTATAGAGAGTATAGTTTTTACCAACCGCTTATATGGGTGTAAGCGTGGGTGGATAATGGTTGCAGCGGGAGAAGGCTGGAGGCAAGTGGAGATGTCATGTTCTATGACAATGAGTGGTGTGAATATAAAGCAAGAATTCGTAGTTCTGAAGGTTAGGAGAGGTGCGGATTACCAAAAACCCCTGTTGTCCATAGTCTGTAGGAAGGTATTGTAGTGAGGTGGTTCGGACATGTAGAGAGAATGGAGCGAAACAGAATGACTTCAAGAGTGTATCAGTCTGTAGTGAAGTAAGGCGGGTAGGGTCGGCCTAGGAAATGGTTGGAGGGAGGGGTAAAGGAGGTTTTGTGTGCGAGGGCTTTGACTCCAGGAGGGATGCATGAGCGAGTTTGAAAGGAGTGAAAGGATACAATGTTTTTTTTAATACTTGAACGTGCTGTTGGAGTGTGAGGCAAATGTAAACATAATGAAGGGATTCAGGGAAACCGTCAGGCCTGTACTTGAGTCCCTTGAGATGGGAAAAGTACAGTGCCTGCCCTCGAAGAGGGTGATAATGTTGCAGTTTAAACTGTAGTGTAAAGCACCCTTCATGCAAGACAGCGATGAGTGAATGCTGGTGAAAGTTTTTTCTTTTCGGCCACCCTGCCTTGGTGGAAATCGGCCAGTGTGATAAAAAAATCAATAAATATATATACTTATATATATATCTATATATTAATATATATATATATATATATAAATATATATATTATATTATATATATATTATATACTTAAATATATAAGTCAATATATATTCTATATATATTATAATATAAATATATATATATATAAATATACTATAAATATATATATAAATATATAAATAATATATATAAATATAAAAAGTTATATCTATGCAATAATATCACAGTAAACAGTTATTTTCAGAATATCAAAACAACCCACTCTAAAAAATAAGAAATTCCAAGCGCTTTCGTGACTACTCCACATTTATCAAGGAACTAAGAAAGTAAAGTATCCAAGGAAGCGATAAAGGGTCTGGACAACACACTCACTAATCAGATCCCACAACGGTTAAAACACCTGACGTGCCCCGGCCCAACGGACCGTCCTTTGCACAACACACCAACAAACTAATCTACCCAGAAAAAAATTAAAAATAATAATTTGTCCAGAGTTTTAATAAATTCTTCACAACTCCCTATTAAATATAAATGGATCTAATTTATAATATAAACCAAAGGAAATATTCATATTATTGTCCAAAAACTGCTTTTTTATGAAACAAAGATTCAATTATATTCATGTCGACCATGACTTTTTTGATACAACATTCACCACAACTTTTGAAATCCAATTGGATGGTTAAAATCCTTACCTGAATAAATAGAGCATTTGAATCTTGTCCTGTTCCTAATTCTTTTATTTATGTAGTTTAATCTAGTTCGAGATTTCTGCCAAGATTGACCGTAAATAAACTTTAATCGCAAATTTTACAAGGAATCTTATGACACATCCCATCAGCATTTAGGGGGGAATTCTTTATCAAAACATTTTTTTACTGTACAAGATTTTGAATACAACTTTAATAATAAAATCCTAAGAAGAGAAGGCATATCAACCAATTTATCATGGTAAGTGAGACCAACAAATTTTTAGTTGAATACGACTGGTTGTACCTTTTTTGGATTGTAAAAAGTATTTCTAGCAACATTAAAAGATTATCAATTATATTACTTGGGTATTTAAATCATTACCTATTTCAAAAATATTGGATATTTCCTCAACTATGAACCTCAGGACTACAAATTCGTGAAGCTCTCAAAACAATGAAGAGAAATCCAAGACAGTTTGACTCAATCTTGATGCGAGAATAATAGTGGACATAGGAACATAATTTGTAGGTTTCCTGTAAATTTTAAATTTTAATTCCTATTACCTTAATACTTAAACATCTAGAAAATTAAAATGTCTAATTTTCTTTGTAGTTTGCTCATGATTCATAACAAATTCTTCTGAGTATATTAATAGCAGTGAGCCAACAAACTTCTGTTTCCATCCAAATTCAAATCAAGTTATTCTCTAAAGGATTCCATGCTGAGTTTACGAAATTTGTTTACATGTAGTAAAATTGTGATTAACAGATGTACCACTAGAATGGCTTTGATTAAAAGAGTATTATTTGTTTTCTCAGGCCATTCCCATCAGAATGGAAAACACAGTAATGTTGGATCATTGGCTATAATAAACTCAGAAGAATTTGTAATGAGACACAATAGCAAACTACAAAGAAAATAGACATTTTTAATTGAAAAAGTGATTGGACAAGCATGCTAATAACAATTTTGTAAATTAACTTATCAATGAAATTTTTATACATACAACTGCAGCCTCCTAGATTTGGGCCTAAGATTTTGCAACTTCAAAAAAAAATAATTTTATTATTTATTAATTAATGATTAAAATGCAAAAGCCTTTTGTAACTTTGAAAAAATTTCTGATTTATCCTCTGATGAAATCAAAATAGTAAAGGAATGGTAAAAAAGCTCCTATGTTAAAACCAAACCTTCCCAATTGCCCTCAAAGATTCTTTAAGTCTATTGATACACTTAATAACAATAAAAATTTGTGCCTTACTAAAGCAGTACAAATAAAAATGCAATAGAAATTATGAACGAAAAATGATTACCAATAAAAAATGAATCATCTCTTAGATGATACTGCAACCAATCATAAAACTTAGGAAAAAGCCCTAGAAACCGTTAACAGCATTTTCAATAAAACAGTAAAAACTTCTAAAGACAGGCAATCAAGAATTAGTCTAAACAATTTACTTCCACTAATCCATCATTACCTACATGTAAGGCCAATGAAATAAACACACAAACCAGGTAAATCCAGTCAGACCAAAAATTAGCTCCATAGGTCAGTCTTTCATATAAATATCCCAAATGGCCTCGATGATATTTTCAGCCCTATTCTTGGCAAATATTCTCGTAACTTTAATGTTAAAAACAACAAAAGAATTATTGATACATTACGCACCTTACTGACTTAAATGATTATAACATGTTAGTTTTGATGTTACTTCCTTGTTAACGAAAGTCCTGTTGATGATTATTACGTTTTTCTATCTGGAAGAACACGTTAACATGATTCACCATGCCAGTTCCTACTATCATTAAACTTATTAATTTGCATTGTAGATGCAAAATTTGTATATAATGAAAAGTATTTACACTCCAGAAGTTTGGTATGGCAAAGGGAAATTCACTTTCCACCTGTTCTTAGTAACCTATAACATGGAATTTTTTGAAACTTAAAGGGGGGTTTTTTTTTTACTTAACACAACCTCCTAATAGAGCTAAATGGTTCAGATTTGCCTGATGATATTTTGTGTCTTGTGCCCAAAAATGTAGATTACAAACCATTCCTTGGAAAATTAGATAGCTTAGGCCCATTCTATAAACTATTACTGTATGAGTATGAAGAAAATAACTCATTGCCTTTTCTAGATTTATAAATTGTTAAGGGTAATAATGAAATCAAATTTAATAATTTACAGAAAACCCAACAAATAACTGTTTCCTATGTCCACTATTATTCCCTCGCATCAAGATAGATTCAAACCTGTTTGTTTTCTCAACATGTTATTGAGAGCTTTACGAATTTGTAGTCCTGTGTTTCAAAGATGAGTGAAAATATCCAAAATATATGAAATAGGTAATGATTTAACATACCCAAGAAATGTAAGTTGAAAACTCTTTAAAAGTTGCTATAAAATACTTTATACAATCCACAAAGGGATCAACAGCCTTATTCAAACTAAAAATATGTGTTCTCCCTACCATGAAAACTTGGTGAAATGCCTTCTCTTCCTAAGACTTTTATATTAAGTTGTATTCAAAAATCATGAAACAGTAGAAAAAAACTTTAGATAAAGAATTCCTCCCCCCCAAAATGCGATGGATGGTGTCTATAAGATTCCTTGTAAAATTTGCGATAAAGGTTTTATTACGGTCAAACTGTAAAAATCTCGAACTAAGATTAAAACGAAACATAAATATAGCATTAGAACTGGACAAGATCCAATGCACTATTTATTCATGGTAAGAGATTTAACTATCCAATTTGATTTTTCAAAAAGTTGAGCAAGTAGTAATCAAAAAATCCAAGGGTCGACAGAATATAATTGAGAATCTTGTTTCATAAAACAGTTTTGACCATAATATGAATATTTATCCTTTGGTTTATGCAAATTAGATCCTTTTATAATTATTAGGATTTGAAGAATTTAAATAATAACCTGGTAACAAATAATAATTAAATTTTCTGTATGGGGTAGAATAGTTGAAGGTGAGTTGTGCAAAGAAACTGTCCAGTGTGGGCCGGTGCACTTTAGTGTTTTTTAACCATTGTGGGATCTGATAGTGAGCGTGTTTGCCAATCCCTTATATATCCTTCCTTGGAGGCTATACTTTCATAGTCCTTGATAATGTGAGTAGTCCCTCGAAAGCGCTTGGAATTTCTCTATTTCTTTCAGAGTGTTTGTTTTGCTATTTTGAAATCAACCGTTACTGTGATCTATTGCATATTAATATACATATATATATATATATATATAATAAATATATATATATAAAATATATATGAAAATATATATATATATATATATATATATATATATATATATAAATATATATATATATAGGTGCGAAGACTACGTGCCCTTCGCACCCCTCCTAGTTGAGGGGACTGATAACCTCATCTCTGTATAATAGTCCTTCTTTCTTCAAGTTATGGTCCTACAAATTGTATTGATAAAGCCACTGTATGACAAACGTCGCAATAAAGTTTCCGAGATGTTGCATCATGTGCCTTAATTTCATCTTGTCGGGATTACATATCATTCTTACCTTCTTAGAAAGCTTTGTCATACCTCACTTAAAGCTTTGTAAGGTTTCTTGACTTGAAGAATACTTCCAAAAATTCCCTATGACTCGTTAGAGTCCTCAGCTTCCATTTGTGACACCTTGTTTCTGTGTCCCCTCTCTGGAAACATCAAGTGTCCCCTCCACAAGCCTGTCCTCCAATGACGTCAGTCCCGATATCCCTCAACTTTCTTCATAGACGTGCCCCTGAGCTCCAGAACTAGCCTTGGTTGCAACCTTTGCACTTTTTTTAATTTCTTGACTGTTTTGTCCATGTGTGTTCTAAATTGTAGCTGCATACTCCAGTATTTTGGCCTGATTACACAGTGTACAGTGTCTTGCACGATTTGACTTTAAGAAATCGTAATGACACATTGCAATAAACCATACCCCCGGCCGGATTGAACCCGCGTCATAGAGTCTCAAAACTCACAATCGTGTCCATAAAGATTCAAAAGTCATTTTTGACGAGCAAGTGAAGGGACTTGAGCTAGAGTTTTCGTCACGGCCGCTACTGGATCGGCTGTAAAACTTGCTTTGTGGTCCACAGAGGTGCCTGTGCTAACTTTTTCCCTAATGTGTATAAATATACCTAGTTGATGAATCTATTGTTGCTAGCTGGTCTAGTGGCTAACGCGACGATGGAGTTTATGAGACTCTAAGACCGCGGGTTCAATCCCGGGCCGGGGTATGGTTTTCTTGAACGAATTCTTTACTAAGAATCGGAATTGCTATTACTCAGTTGCCAGGCGCGCCCATTTGCTGTATATGCAGTTACTGGTTGATGTGTGCCTCGTGTTATGGTCACCCTAAGACTTTCTCCTACAGCCAGGTAGCAGTCCTTGCACCTAGTCAATACTATGTCTGCAGTCTTCTTTGGCTCTTCTCTATCTTCATGACTTGAACTTGTCAGGGTTGAATTCAAGATCCAGTTGCTTAGACCTACGGTGGTCCCGCCTGTCCAGTCTCGTGAAGTCCTGCCATGGTCCACATCTGATTTAATTCCTCCTCATTAACCACGACATCATCTGGCAATCAGGGTCACACTCTGATCCTATCCTTCCATCAATGTCATTCACATATCCAGAAATAGCACTGGTCCAAGACCGCCCCCTGTGGACTTCCTCCTCGTCACAGGTGCCCACTGTGATACCTCATCCCGCTCCATAACTCGTTGTGTGCCTCCCTGTCCATATTCTCTGATCCATTGCTGTGCCCTCCTGATATACACGCTGATCCTCTAGTTTCTGCACTAGTCCTCTTGGTGAGAACTGTGTCGAAGGCTCTTCTTGCAGCTTCAAGAAAATCTACAACCCACCTCTCTCACTCGTGTCGCCTTCTATAAACTTTGTCCAGAACTCCAGAAAGTTTGTGACACAGGATTTGCCCATCAATGAATCCGTGCTGGTTATAACGTTTTATAATCTTATTCCTTCCGGGGTGCTCATCCACACTCTCTGATAATAATTTTTCATGACTTTGCATCAATACAGTCAGTGACACTGGACTGAATCTAGTGCCGTCTATTCCTGTCTCCTTTTTTAAAAATGGGAACAACATTTTGTGGTCTCCATACCTCAGGTAGTGTCCGTTCAAAGGGATAGTGTTGAAGATTCTGTTAATGGCACACACAGTATATCTGCACCCACCTCTGAGGACTACACGGGAGATTTGTCCTGGTCTCATTTCCTTTGAGGTATCGAGGTCACTTAGCAGCTTCTTCACCTCCTCATCATTTGTGTGCAATATCTTCCAGCACCTGTTGTCCCAATTTCTGTTGTGTTCCCCCTCTGTCTCTGTCTTTCCTCCCAGAGTTCTTCCAGTCTCCACTGTGATACTTCCATAATCTCCTGTTGAGCACCTCAATACCACTTATCGATTTTGTGAGCTCCATCTTTCCTCAGCTGATCCCCTAGTCTTTGACTGTCGTCTTTTCTCCTGATGAGGCTAAGCAGCAAGTTTCGGGTCATACATAGGCGTCTTAGCTATATCAATTTGTACTTTCGCTGCCTCGCTCCTTATCTTTGCATATTCGTTACTGGCTCTTCCACATGATCTCCTTGTTTCCTGGTCCTTTGCCTTCTGTAACTCTTCCATTCTCAATGCACTTAGTTTTTTGCCTCCCTGGAACTTTGGGTAAACCCAGGACTCGCTTTGTCTTCCCATTGTTCTGTTGCACATTGGGAACTAACCTTTCTTTTGCCTCCATGCATTTTCGTTGTTACTACTCCATCATTTTCTTTACTGTCTTTCCTACCATTTCCTTTCCCACTGCACCTCCCCCAGGAGTTCCCATTCGACTCCTTTAAACCTCTCCACTTGTAACTCTATATTAATCAAACTCATGACTACTGTCACAACTCCGAGGGCCTCTCATATTTGATGCATCAATGTCCTGAGCTGCACAGGTGAAAACAAGGTCCAGTCTTGCTGATCATCCTCCCCTCGCTCTCTGTAGTGTCCCTGAATGTGTTGATGCATTAGGTTTCCAGACCACAACCATCGTTTTGGCTCTCCATGTTTCGGGGCCCCCATGAGCCCAAGGCTTTTCCCCAATCGATCTCCGTGTGCTGAAATCACCCTTAACCAGTAAATTTGCTCTGCAACGTTTAAAGCTCTTTCGTGTTCATCACCTCACCAGTTGTTCCACCGTAAGCTCTGTTGTTCTCACATATTCTTCTCTTAGGCCTCCTCCAGTTCTGTGGTGGGTATAACTCACAGCAATGACTACCTTATTTTCCAAAACATATGAATTGTGCCTACTATGTAGTTCCCTTTCTTTCTCCAATCTCGTCCATGCCCTCCATTTCCTCGAAACTCCATCTATTTTTATGAGCAGTGCAACCCTCTCCTCCCCCTCTGCTCTTTCATCTTTCCTCAGGATCTGATATCCTGGTGGGAAGACTGTATCTGTTATTATTGTCTCAGTGAGTTTCATTCTGTACTGCTATGATGTTCCGTGAACTTCTCGTTGATTTCTTTCGGTGGCATTCCATCATTTATTTGCTATTTCATCTGCATTTGTGTACCACACCATCACCTTCTTGTCTATCACGGTGGACCTGGGAGAATATTGGGGGTTGGAGGTGGAGGCCTGATGGTTTATGGGGTTGTGATGTGGGGGCGATTTTGTTGGTGTGGTGAGGGCATACTGTGTTGTTTGTTGTGTGTGTGATGTGTGTACTCACGCCCCTACTCACATAATGTACTCACTCTATTTGGCTGCAGGTGTCGCTTCATAGCTCCTGGCCCCGCCTCTTCACTGAATTGCTACCTGGGTTTCTCTCTCTATCCAGTTCCTGCGCCACGAAAGCTTTATCAAACCTGTCTTCCAACTAGAATGGCTCCCGCCTCCACTACATCACTTTCTAGGCTATTCCACTGCCTGGCAACTCTATGACTGAAGAATACTTCAAACATCCCTTGACCTCATCTGATCTTCCAACTCTCAATTGTGACCCCCTTGTTTCTTGTCCATCTCTGGAAACAAAATGTCTTTGACGCACCTTGTCTATCTGCACAGTATTTTATATGTTGTTATCATGTCCTCCCTGGACCCTCATGGTTCTCCAGTTCGTCATGCCGACTTCCCTTAGAACCTACCTTCGTAGGACAGCCCCATAACTCTGGGACTAGTCTTGTTCTTCAAACCATTGAACATTCTCTAAATTCTTGACGTCTTGACCAGTGTGGATTCTGACCTGGTGCTGCATACCCAGTAAGGCCCTGATGTAAATGGTGTACAGAGTCTTGAAACGATTCCTTACAGAGGTATCGGGAACGCTATCCTTAGGATTGTCAGACGCCCCGTATGCTTGCAGCATTATCTGGATTGATGTGCAACTCAGGAGATGTGCTCGTGTTATACTCACGCAAGTCTTTTTCCTTGAGTGAGGTTTGCAGTCTTTGGCCACATAACTATACTGTGTCTGCAGTATTCTTTGCCCTCTCCCCCCGATCTTAAAGACTTTGCCTTTGGCAGGGTTAAATTCAAGGACCAGTTTGAAGGACGAGGCTTGTATCCTGTCCATGTCGCTTTGTAGTCCTGCTGATCCTCAACCAACCGATTTAAATTCTCCTCATTAACTTCACATCATCTGCAAACAAGGACACTTCTGAGTCTATTCTTTCAGTTATGGTCAGTCACAAATAACTAAAAACACACAGTTTCTAGAGACTGACCCTTGGAACCCCGACTGTCACAGGTGCCCACTCTTACACCTCGTCACGTACCATGAACTCTTGTTGCCCTCCCTGTCAGTATTCTCTGATCATTGTAGTGCCTTTCCTGTTATGGTGCGCCTCATCCTCTAGCTTTTGCAGTAACCTCTTGTGAGGAACTGTTCGAAGGCCTTCTTGCAGTCCAAAAAATGCAGACTATCCACCCCTCTCTCACTATCTTACATCTGTCCACCTTGACGTAAAACTCCATAGGTTTGTGACACAGGATTTTCCTTCCCTGAAACCGTTATGGTTGTCGATTATACCTTGATTTTCTTTCCAGCGCTCCACCACCTCCTTCTGATGATCTTCTCCATGACTTGCATAATATGCATGTTTAGTGGACACAGGTCTGTATTTAATGCCTCTCGGTCCTTCTCTCCTTTTAAAAATTGGACTACATTTCCATTGTCCATACCTAGGGAGTTGCCCATGTCAATGGATTGTGAAGTTCTTTGTTAGATGGGATGCACAGCATCTCTGCTCCCTCTCTAAAGGACCCATGGAGATTGTCTGGTCCCACCGTCTTGACGTTCAAGTCACATAGCTTCTTCACCTCCTCATCGGTTATTGTAACTTTCGCCAGCACTTGTTGGTGAGCCACTCTGTTCTGTATTTTTCAGAGTCCACAGCTTCCACTGAAATACTTCTTTAAAACGCATGTTGAGCCCTCACATACCTCATGGTCCCGTTTCCAGTGAACTCCCCATTATCCTTCCTCATCAGATTATCTGCCTTTGACTTTTTTTTCCTCCTGATATGGCTATGCAACAGCTTACGGGTCCAGACTTGACTTCGATGCTATGTCATTTCGTATTGACCGCTGAGGCCTCCTACACCATACTTAACTGTGCAGATTTTTCTGATCTTCAGCTGAATCTCCTTTGTTTTCCTGGGTCTTTGTCTTCAGTACCTTTTCCATCTCTAGTACACCTAGTTTTTGCCTCCCTACTACCTTTGGGTGAACACGGACTTGTTCTTGTCTTCCCACCTATTCAGTTTCCCTGGGGAACAAACCTCTCCCTGGCCTACCTCGCATTTTGTTGTCACATAATCCAACATTTCTTGTACTGGTTATCCTTCAGTTCCCTCCCACTGAACATCTAGCAGGAAGTTCCTCATGCCTGTGTAGTCCCCATTTTGTATTTGCTTTTTCCATCCAATTCTTCCTGCAAACTCTCCAACTGTAGCACAACAAGTATCAAAGTGCAGAACCACATGATCGCTAGCTCCTAGGGGCCTTTCATACATGAAATCCCTCGAGTCCGAACTACCAAGTGAATCCAATGTCCATCTTGCTGGATCGTCCTGCCTCTCTTCTCTAGTAGTGCTTAAACATATTGATGCATGAGGTTTTTCAGTACCAATCCATTATCTTGGGCTCTCATTTTTTTTGGACCCCCATGGGGCTCCAGGTTTTCCCTTCAATCTCCTAGTGATTGAAATCACCCCTGACTAGTAAACTATGCTCCCCCCCTGTGAGCTCTTCAGGCCACCTCTGCTATTGTGGTCGACTCTTGCACTGTTGCTCTCTATCAAATCTTCCTCTTGGCCTCCAGCACTTCTGTGGTAGGTTTTGTACATTACTGCAATTACCACCTGTTGCCCCAGCCTTATTGTACCTACAAAGTATCCCTTTCGCCGAAGCCATCTATCCTTCCACTTCTCAAATCCCCCCACGAAAGTTTGGTAGGGCAAGGAAATCCTTTTTCACCGTCTTAGAAAACCTATACAGGAAATTTTTTGAAACTAGTTACTTAACACAATCCTCCCTAATAGAGCTAAATGGTCAGAGGGTGCTGATGAATTTTGCGTCTTGTGCCCCAAAAATGTAGATATACACCATTTCCTTGGAAAATTAAATAGCTTAGCCCAATTCAAATAAACTTTACTGTTGAGTAGAAGAAAATAACTCATTGCCTTTTTCTAGATGTTTTAATTGTTAAGGGTAATAATGAATTCAAAATTTAAAATTTACAGAAAACCTACAAATAACTGTTCCTATGTCCACTATTATTCCTCGCATCAAGATAGAGTCAAACTGTTTGTTTTTTCATCAATGTTTTTTGAGAGCTTTACGAATTTGTAGTTCTGTGTTCAAAGATGAGGAAATATCAAAATTTATGAAATAGGTAATGATTTAAAATACCCAAGAAATGTAATTGATAAATCTTTTAAGTTGCTAGAAATACTTTTTACAATCCAAAAAAGGGACAACCAGCCTTATTCAACTAAAAATATGTTGGTTCTCCCTTACAATGAAAACTTGGTTGATATGCCTTCTCTTCTTAAAGACTTTTAATATTAAAGTTGTATTCAAAAATCTTGATACATTAAAAAAAACTTTTTGATAAAGAATTCCCCCCAAAATGCTGATGGATGTGTCTATAAGATTCCTTGTAAAATTTGCGATAAAGTTTATTACGGTAAAAACTGGTAAAAAATCTCGAACTAAGATTTTAAAAAAACATAAATATAGCATTAGAACTGGACAAGATTCCAATGCTCTATTTATTTTATGTAAGAGATTTTAACTATCCAATTGATTTTTTAAAAGTTGAGAAAAATAGTATCAAAAAAGTCCATGGTCGACAGAATATATTGAATCTTTTTTCATAAAACAGTTTTGACAATAATATGAATATTTCCTTTGGGTTTATATAAATTAGATCCATTTATAATTAATAGGATTTGGGAAGAATTTAATAATACACTGGACCAATAATAATTTTTAAATTTTCTTGGGTAGAATAAGTTTGGGAAAGGGGAGTTGTGCAAAGGACCTGTCCAGTTGGGCCGGTGCACGTTAGTGTTTAACCATTGTGGGAATTGATAGTGAGGTGATGGCCAGACCCCTTATATACCTTCCTTGGATGCTTTTCTTTCATGGTTCCTTGATAATGTGAGTAGTCACGAAAGCGCTTGGAATTTCCTTATTCTTTCAGAGTGTTGTTTTGCATAATATATATATATATATATATATATATATATATATAAAAAAAATTAAAATATATTATATATATATATATTATATATATATATATATATATAATATATATATATATTTTATTATATATATGTATGTATATATATTATGTATATATATATATATATATATATATTAAATTAATTTATATATATTATATATATATATATATAATATATAATATATATATATATATATTTATATATATATATATATATTATATATGCAAAACAACCACTCTGAAAGAATAGAGAAATTCCAAACGCTTTCGTGACTACTCACATTATCAAGGAACTAAGATTTTAAAAAAACATAAATATAGCTTAGAACTGGACAAGATTCCAATGCTCTATTTATTCATGTAAGAGATTTTAACCATCCCAAATTGATTTTCAAAAAGTTGAGAAAGTAGTATCAAGCAAGTCCATGGTCGACAGGAATAAATTGAATCTTGTTTCATAAAAAGCAGTTTTGACAATAATATGGATAAATTTTCCCTTTGGGTTTTTATAAATTAGATCCATTTATAATTAATAGAATTTGGGTAGAATTTAATAATACACTGGACAAATAAATAGCTTGGGAGTGAGTTTTGCAAAGGACCTATCCAAGTTGGCTCGCCGCGCGTCACGTGTTTAACCGTTGTGGATCTGATATTTAGGTGTGGCCGACCCCCTTTTATAGCTTCCTTGGATGCTTCACTTTCATAGTTCCTTGATAATGTGAGTAGTCCCCGAAAGCGCTTGGAATTTCTCTATTCTTTCAGATTGGTTGTTTTGCATATTTGAAAAACACCTGTTTACTGTGATCTTATTGCATATTATATAAAATATATATATATATTATATATATATTATATATATATATATAAAATATATATATATATATATATATAAAAATATATAAAATATATATTATATATATAATATATATAATATATAGGTGCGAAGACTACGGTGCCCTTCGCACCTACTCCTAGGTTGAGGGACTGATTACCTCATCTTCTGTATATAGTCCTTCTGTCTTCAAGTTATGTCCTACAATTTGTATTGATAAAGCCACTGGGTGACGAAACGTCTGCAATAAAGATACCGAATGTTGCACATGTCCCTTTAAATTTCATCTTGTCGGTATTACATATCATTCTTACACTGCTTCTAGAGCTTTGTCATACCTCGTCTTAAAGCTATGTAAGGTTCCTGTGACTGAAGAAATACTTCCAAAAATCCCTATGACTCGTTTGAGTCGCAGCTTCCTTTTGTGACACCTTTTTTCTGTGTCCCCTCTCGGGAACATCATGTGTCCCCTAAACCAAGCCTGTCCTCCAATTGTCGTCAGTCCGATATCCCTCAACTTTTCTTCATAGGACGTGCCCCTGAGCTCCGAAACTAGCCTTGTTGCAAACCTTTGCACCTTTTTTTATTTCTTGACGTGTTTGTCCATGTGTGTTCTAAATTGGAGCTGCTTTACCCCAGTATGGGCCTGATGTACACGTGTACAGTGTCTTGAACGATTCTTTACTGAAGAATCGGAATGCTATTCTCAGGTTTGCCAGGCGCCCATTTGCTGTTATGCAGTTATCTGGTTGATGTGTGCCTCGGTGTTATGGTCACCCTAAGATCTTTCTCCTTCAGCAAGGTTTGCAGTCCTTGGCCACCTAGTCTATACTATGTCTGCAGTCTTCTTTGCTCTTCTCTGATCTTCATGACTTTGAACTTGTCAGGGTTGAATTCAAGAAGCCAGTTGCTAGACCACGTGGTCAGCCTGTCCAGGTCTCTTTGAAGTCCTGCCTGGTCCTCATCTGATTTAATTCTCCTCATTAACCTCACATCATCTGCAAACAGGGTCACCTCTGAGTCTATCCCTTCCATCATGTCATTCACATATACCAGAAATAGCACTGGTCCTAGGACCGACCCCTGTGGGACTCCCCTCGTCACAGGTGCCCACTGTGATACCCCATCCCGTTCCATAACTCGTTGTTGCCTCCCTGTCAGGGATTCTCTGATCCATTGCAGTGCCCTTCTGTTATACACGCCTGATCCTCTAGTTTTTGCACTAGTCTCTTGTGAGGAACTGTGTCGAAGGCCTTCTTGCAGCTCAAGAAAATCTATCAACCCCCCCTCTCTCTCGTGTCGCGCTTCTATAACTTTGGGCATAGAACTCCAGAAGGTTTGTGACACAGGATTTTGCCTTCAATGAATCCGGTGCTGGTTATCGTTTTAATCTTATTCCGTTCCCCCCTGCTCCATCACTTTCCCGATAAATTTTTCATGACTTGCATACTATAAGGTCAGTGACACTTGGTCTGTTTCTAGGCCTCTTTTCTGTCTCCCTTTTTTTAAAAAAGGGAATACATTTGTGGTCTTCCATACCTCAGGTAGTTGTCCGGTTTCAAGGGATGTGTTGAAGATTCTGGTTAATGGCACACGCAGTATATCTGCTCCCCTCTCTGAGGACCCACGGGAGATGTTGTCTGGTCTCATTTCCTTTGAGGTATCGAGGTCACTTAGCAGCTTCTTCACCTCCTCATCATTTGTGTGCATATCTTTCCAGCACCTGTTGGTCTATTTCCTGTTGGTGTTCCCCTCTGTCCTGTCTTCCCAGAGTCCTTCCTGTCTCCACTGTGAATACTTCCTTAAATCTCCTGTTGAGCTCCTCACATACCTCTTGATCGTTTTTTGTGAGCTCCTTCTTTCCTCAGCCTGATCACCTAGTCTTTGACTGTCGTCTTTTCTCCTGATGTGGCTAAGCAGCAGTTTCGGGTCAGACTTGGCGTTCGTTGCTATATCAATTTTGTACTTTCGCTGGGCCTCGCTCCTTATCTTTGCATATTCGTTACTGGCTCTTCACATGATCTCCTTGTTTTCCTGGGTCCTTTGCCTTCTGTACCTCTTCCATTCTCTAATGCACTTAGTTTTTGCCTCCCTGGAACTTTGGGTAAACCAAGGACTCGCTTTGGTCTTCCCATTGTTTCTGTTGCACATTGGGAACAAACCTTTCTTTTGCCTCCATGCATTTCGTTGTTACATACTCCATCATTTCATTTACTGTCTTTCCTACCATTTCTCTGTCCCACTGCACCTCCCCCAGGAAGTTCCCATTCGACTCCTTTAACCCTCTCCACTTGTAACTCTACTATGTAATCAAAACTCATGACTACGTGGTCACTAGCTCCGAGGGGCCTCTCATATGTGATGCCATCAATGTCTGAGCTGCTCTGGGTGAAAACAAGGTCCAGTCTTGCTGGTTCATCCTCCCCTCGCTCTCTGGTAGTGTCCCTGATGTGTTGATGCATGAGGTTTTCCAGTACCACATCCATCGTTTTGGCTCTCCATGTTTCGGGGCCCCCATGAGGCCCAAGGCTTTCCCAATCGATCTCCTTGTGGCTGAAATCACCCATAACCAGTAAATTTGCTCTGCACGTTAAGCTCTTCGTGTCACCCAGCAGTGTGTCCACCGTAAGCTCTGTTGTTCTCACATATTCTTCTCTTGGCCTCCTCCAGTTCTGTGGTGGGTTATACATCACAGCAATGACTACCTTATTTTCCACAGAATGAATTGTGCCTACTATGTAGTCCCTTTCTCCAATCTCGTCCATGCCCTCCATTTCCTCGAAACTCCATCAGATTTTTATGAGCAGTGCAACCCCTCCTCCCCCTCTGCTCTTTCCATCTTTCCTCAGGATCTGATATCCTGGTGGGAAGACTGTATCTGTTATTGTCTCAGTGAGTTTCATTTCTGTAACTGCTATGATGTCCGTGGACTTCTCGTTGATTCTTTCGTGGCCTTCCTTGCATTTATTTGCTATTCCATCTGCATTTGTGTACCACACCTTCACCTTCTTGTCTATCACGGTGGACCTGGGAGAATATTGGGGGTTGGAGGTGGGAGGCCTGAGTGGTTATGGGGGTTTGTGATGTGGGTGCGATTTGTGGTGGTGGGTGAGGGCATACTGTGTGTGTGTGTGTGTGTGTGTGTGTGTGTGTACTCACCTATTTGTACTCACCTATTTGTGGCTGCAGGTGTCGATTCATAGCTCCTGGCCCCGCCTCTTCACTGATTGCTACTGGGTTCTCTCTCTTCCTGCTCCACGAGCTTTATCAAACCTCGTCTTCAAACTATGAATGGCTCCCGCCTCCACTACATCACTTTCTAGGCTATTCCAGTGCCTGGCAACTCTATGACTGAGGAAATACTTCCTAACATCCCTTTGACTCATCTGAGTCTTCAACTCTCAATTGTGACCCCTTGTTTCTTTGTCCCATCTCTGGAACATCTTGTCTTTGTCCACCTTGTCTATTCTGCACAGTATTTTATATGTTGTTATCATGTCTCCCTGGACCCTCATGTTCTCCAGTGTCGTCAGGCCGACTTCCCTTAACCTTTCTTCGTAGGACAGTCCCCTTAACTCTGGGACTAGTCTTGTCTCAAACCTTTGAACTTTCTCTAAATTCTTGACGTGCTTGACCAGGTGTGGATTCTGAACTGGTGCTGCATACTCCAGTATGGCCCTGATGTAAATGGTGTACAGAGTCTTGAACGATTCCTTACTGAGGTATCGGAACGCTATCCTTAGGTTTGCCAGACGCCCGTAATGCTGCAGCAGTTATCTGATTGATGTGCAACTCAGGAGATGTGCTCGTGTTATACTCACGTCAAGGTCTTTTTCCTTGAGTGAGGTTTGCAGTCTTTGGCCACATAAACTATACTGTGTCTGCAGTTTTCTTTGCCCTCCCCCGATCTTAATGACTTTGCCTTTGGCAGGGTTAAATTCAAGGAGCCAGTTGCTGGACGAGGCTTGTAGCCTGTCCAGGTCGCTTTGTAGTCCTGCCTGATCCTCAACCGATTTAATTCTCCTCATTAACTTCACATCATCTGCAAACAAGGACACTTCTGAATCTATTCTTTCAGTTATGTCATTCACATATACTAAAAACAGCACAGGTTCTAGGACTGACCCCTGTGGAACCCCGCTTGTCACAGGTGCCCACTCTTACACCTCGTCACGTACCATGACTCGTTGTTGCCTCCCTGTCAGGTATTCTCTGATCCATTGTAGTGCCTTTCCTGTTATGTACGCCTCATCCTCTAGCTTTTGCAGTAACCTCTTGTGAGGAACTGTGTCGAAGGCCTTCTTGCAGTCCAAGAAAATGCAGTCTATCCACCCCTCTCTCTCTTATCTTACATCTGTCACCTTGTCGTAAAACTCCAATAGGTTTGTGACACAGGATTTTCCTTCCCTGAAACCGTTTTGGTTGTCGATTATACACTTGTTTCTTTCCAGGCGCTCCACCACTCTCCTTCTGATGATCTTCTCCATGACTTTACATACTATGCATGTTAGTGACACAGGTCTGTAGTTTAATGCCTCGCGTCTCTCTCCTTTTTAAAAAATTGGACTACATTTCCATTGTCCATACCTTAGGGAGTTGCCCAGTGTCAATGGATGTGTTGAAGTTCTTTGTTAGGGGATGCACAGCATCTCTGCTCCCTCTCTAAGGACCCACGGAGAGATGTCTGGTCCCACCGTCTTTGACGTGTCAAGTTCACATAGCTTCTTCACCTCCTCCTCGGTTATGTGTACTTCGTCCAGCACTTGTTGGTGATGCCTCTCTGTTCTGATTTTCAGGAGTCCTACCAGCTTCCACTGCAAATACTTCTTTAAATCGCATGTTTACCCCTC
>NC_069489.1:5981672-6007576 GCF_026875155.1 Cherax quadricarinatus | reverse complement strand
TTAGTATAAAGGGGCCCATCCCTTGCTTTTTTTCCCAAATCAAAACAAAGGGGTACTAGCCCCTCCATTAAGACACAGTATCAACAACACGACCACTTGATACTGGAGTTCTGCAGGGAAGTGTCCTTGGTCCCCTGCTCTTCCGCATTTATATCAATGATCTTCCAAACGTATCCCAACACCTGAACCCCATTCTCTTTGCTTATGACACGACTTATGTCATCTCTCACCTTAATCTTGCCACCCTCAACACCATTGTTAACGAGGAGCTGCTCAAAATATCGGCTTGGATGACAGCCAATAAACTTATGCTAAACACTGACAAAACCTACTGTATTATGTTTGTAGCAGAGCAGGAGCTGCGCAACTTAACATTAAGATCGACAACACTCTAATTGCCAGACATAATGAGGGCAAATTTTTAGGCGTATACCTCGAAAACAACCTGAATTTCAGCACCCATATCCAACGCATAACCAAAAAAGTATCCAAAACAGATGGGATCCTCTCCAAGATACGATACTACGTGCCGCAAAATGTCCTTCTCACACTATACCACTTACTTATTTATCCATACCACACCTATGCTATTTGTGCTTGGAGATCAACTGCAGCAACACACCTAAAGCCAATAATAACCCAACAAAAAGCTGCAGTAAGAATAATCACTAAATCCTATCCCTGGCAACACCCCTCCCACTCTTCATGGATCTAAACTGTTCAGTACATCAACACTTACTACCGTGCAATCTACATCTACAGGACCTTCAATTCCAATATTAACCTTGACCTAAAACGCCTTCATGATGCTTTCAATCGCATTTTCCCCCTTGTCTTCTTGCTTCTTGTGTGTGTGTGTGTTTGTGTGTGTGTGTGTGTGTGTGTGTGTGTGTTCGTGTGTGTGTGTGTGTGTGTGTATGTGTGTTTGTATGTGTGTGTGTGTGTGTGTGTGTGTGTGTGTGTGTGTGTGTGTGTGTGTGTATGTGTTGTGTGTGTGTGTGTGTGAGTGTGTGTGTGTGTGTTTGTTTAAGTGTATTGTTGCATTCTAGTACAGGTGTTTTATATTCAGAATTTAGAGCACACCTGTGTGCACTGTAGACAACACCTGGTGTGGTTCCTACCTTTACTGTCGCCCAACACACAACACTTGCACTTCTTTCCTTTACAACCTTTCAATAACTCGCTCTCACTCGCCGAACACGTCTTCTTGCACGTCCCTCCATGCTTCTTGCACTTCTTCTTGGTCTTGCATTCTGACGGGTTTTATACATGATTTAATATTTCTTTCACTTGAAGGCCTATCATGATGTTAGTTAGTGAAGTCATTCAAAGTAGTCACTGCAAGAGTTCAAACTCTTGTAGTAATATTATGACTTTAAATATCCTCGAAATAAATTCTCTCTGATTTTTGTTTTAAAATATGCACATTTAATTTTTCTATGGTCTAATTATTTATAAAATTTTGCTCTTTATTAGTAATCAGAAATGAGGAAGATTTCAAGGAATTTTTGTTTTACAAAAAAACAAAACAAAAACTAAACAAAAGAAATAATAAGCAACATAAAAGCAAAATGATTTTTATTCACAACATAAAAATACTTTTGGTTTTAAAACAAAATAGAAAAAAAAAATTTAAAGGATACCTGACAAATTTTTTTTTTAATAAAAATGAGGGGTGACTCAGTGTTTGCAACATTTGCAAGACTGACGGGAGCCCTGGTGTAAGTCTTGTGTACATTTGAACATTTCTTCTGGATGACACAACGACCACCAAAGTTCTTGCCAATCTTGCAGAAGCTTTTTTCAAGAGTCTCCCACATTTTGCCCCCCTTTCTTGGATTTTTTTCCAACCTTATTTTTTCCTGGATTTCTGCTTTTTTATTTTCCCTTTTCTTAGTCTTTCTTCTAACTTTTTCCATTTTTTTTTTTCCTTGATTTCTGTTCTTTCTTTCAATTCTTAGTTTTTCTTTCTAACTTGTTTCTTTTTCTTTTTTTCCTGAAATTCTGCTCCCTTCTTATTTTTGGGATTTATCCCAATTTCTTTTTTTTTAAATTTATTCAAACTTGTTCTTGGATTTACTGCCAACCTTTTATTTTTTGGGTTTTATTGCCAGTCTTTTTATTTTGGGTTTTTACTCCCAACCTTTTCTTCTTTTTGAATTTATCCCAACCTTATTTTTGGGATTTACTGCCAATCTTCTATTTTTAAGTTTACTGCCAAAATTTATATTTGGGTTTTATGCCAGCCTTCCTACTCTTTGATTTATTCCCAGTCTTTATTTTTGGGATTTACCAATTTTCTTTTCTTGGATTTTTTGTCAATGTTTGATTCTGGATTTTTCAATTTTCTTTTTTTTTTGTTTTATTCCCAGTCTTTTTTTTTTGGGGAAAAAATACTGCCAGTCTTTTATTTTTGGGATTTATTGCCTCTTTCTTATTGGTTTATCCCCATCTTCTATTTTGGGATTTTTGCCAGTTTTTTATTCGGGGAATTATTGAAAGTCTTCTTATTTTTGGATTTATTTCCCAAAATTTTCTATTCTTGATTTCTCCCGCCTTCTTATTTTTGGGTTTATTGCCAGTCTTTTTATTTTTGGAATTTTGCCGTCTTCTTATTCTTAAATTTATTGCCACCTTCTTATTTTTGGATTTTTTTTCCTTTCTTCTTTTCTTAGTCATATTTTTCCTCTCCCCCATATATTTGGTTTTTTTGCCTTTTTTAAATTCTTGGTTTTTACTGTAAATCTTCTTTTTTTCAGCTTTTTTCCCTTTCTTCTCTTTCCTCTTTTCTTTTCCCTTTGGGTTTTTTTCTTCCCTTTTTGTTTCCATTTTTTTCGTATTTCTGTTTTTTTTGTTAATTTTTTTTCTTTTTTCCCTTTCTTCTTTTTAATTTTTTTCCATTATTCTCTTTTTTGATTTTTAAAACTTTTCTTTTTCATTTCTTCTTTTCCTGATGATACTGGACAGACATTTTTTCTTAAAAAATTTAAATTAGACTATACAAAAAACTTTCCTATAAAAACAAAACAGATCACGAATAAACGGCTCGGTTGCCCATGGCTAACCCGCAGCATTCTAAATCCATTGATAAGAAACACCAAATAAAAGAAATAAGACAGGCCTAATACAAAAAGATTTTCTTAAACACTATAAACTTCTCACCAAAGTAATAAGAAACCCAAACAACAACTACCCAGCAATTCACTGATCAAGGACATATAAAAAAGACCGGGAAAAAACTTTCCCAGATTCGTGACCCACAAACTGAAAAAAAACAAAGAATATTGTCCTAACTAAACTAAAAAAAACCCCCACTGCACGCAAGACCAGCTAACGAGATAAACACTTCTTCTCCCCATAGGATCAATCTCCCCAATAAAATCCCAAGTACCATCCCCACCCGGGGACTACCAAATTGGGGTTTTTCCCCAAATTTCCTTCTACTTGTACACGGCCCGCGGAAGTCCCCCCCTTTAAAAAAAACTCAAGGGAATCTGTCTCATGTCCCACCATTATTGTACAACGAGAGCCCGTCCTTTTGCAGCTTTTCATTACTTTTTAACAAGTCACTAGACCTACACGTCCCGAAACTACTCAAGGGTGTGACCCCACAGGTTTAAAAAACTAAGGCCAATATCAAACTTACCCTTGTATCCAAAACTTTGAGAAACCGTGCACAGAGACTATATTATTTATAACGGCACAAAAACATAGTCAACCCCTGCCAAATTTTGGTTCAGGAAAAATTAAAAACACTAAAATGCAATTATGAAAAAAGCTAGATTCTTTACACCCCATTTTGGGAAAAAAAGGAATACCGCTAGGAAATTTTTTTGACCTAAGAAAAGCTTTGACAGAGTAGACCCGGGTCCCTCCACAAAATTTACCATTAGGTATAAGAGGCCATGCCTTGCATATTTCAAATCCTACCATTAAAAACAAAGTATAACAACACGGCCCCTTGATCTGGGGTTTTGCATGGAAGGCTTGGTCCCCTCCTTTCCCATTCATATCAATGATTTCCAAACGATCCCCAAAACCTGAACCCCCTTCTCTTTGCTTTGACACGACTTATTTATCTCTCCCCCTTACCCGCCCCCCTCAACACCCTTGTTAACGATGATGCTCAAAAATCGGCTTGGATGAAACCAAAAAACTTTTGCTAAACACAACAAAACCTACTGTTTATTTTCGTCAGAGCAGGGGTTGCGCAAAATTTAACATTAAAATCGACACACCTAATTTCCAACAAAATGAGGGGGAAATTTTTTGGGGATTACCCCGAAAAAAAACCCGAATTTCAGCACCCCTATCCAAGCATAAACCCAAAAAGTTTCCCAAAACAATGGACCTCTCCCAAAATACGATACTACGTGCCACAAAATGCCCCCTTTTACACTATACCCTTCTTATTTATCCAACCACACCTATGCCATTTTGCTTTGGGGTCAATCAGCAACACACAAAGCCAATAATAACCCAACAAAAAGCCGAGAGGAAAATCACTAAATCCCCTCCGCAACCCCCTGCACTTTTCATGGATCTAAAATTAAATCCCTGTTCAGTACATCCACACTTACTACCGTGCAATCTACATCTACAGAACCTTCAATTCCAATTTTAACCTTGACCTAAAACACTTTCTGGGGTTTCCCCTCTGGTCTGTCCCCCCCCCGAGTCCTTCCCGTCTTCTGTAAATACTTCCCTTTAAAACTCGTGGAGTCCTACATACCTCTTTATTGTTTCTTGGGGAGTTCTCCCCCTTCTTTCCTCAGCCTTATCACCTGGTATTGACTGTTTTTTTCATTCCAATGGGCTATACAGCAGTTTGGGTCAGATTTGACTTTTGATGCTAGTCGTTTTCATACTGTCGCTGGGGCCCCCCTTATATGTACAACCGTTTCTGCTCTTTACTAATCTCCTTTTTTTCCCGGGTTTTCCCATGCCTCCTTTTCCTTTCCATCTCTGTTTGCACTTATTTTTGCCCCCCAACACCTTCGGGAAACCAAGGATCGTTTTGGTCTTCCTATTATTTCTGTTTCCCTTGGGGCAAACCCTTTTCCCCGCCTCCCTTTCACTTTGTTCCACATATTCCATCATTCGTTTACGATTTTCCCACCATTTCTCGTCCCACTGAACCTCCGCAGAAGTTTTCTACCTGTGTAGTCCCCCCCCTTTTATATTTGGCCTGTCCCCTTTAGTTCCCGTTACCTTCTCCACTTGTAACTCTACTATAAAAATCAAAATTTCAGAACACGTGATCGCTAGCTCTAAGGGGCCTCTCGTAAGTTATGTCCTCAATGTCTGAACTGTCAGGGTTGAACACAAGATCCAGTCTTGCTGGTCATCTTCCCCTCTCTCTCTGGTTGTGTGTGTGTTTGTGTGTGTGTGTGTGTGTGTGTGTGTGTGTGTGGTTTTGTTGTGTGTGTGTGTGTGTGTGGGGTGTGTGTGTGTGAGTGTGGTGGGGTGTGTTTGTTTTAAGTGGTATGTTGCGTGCAAAGTCACAGGTGTTTTATATTCAGAATTTAGAGCACACCGTGTGAAACTGTAGACAACACCTGGTGTGGTTCCTACCTTTACTGTAGCCCAACACACAACACTTGCACTTCTTTCCTTTACAACCTTTCAATAACTCGCTCTCACTCGCCGAACACGTCTTCTTGCACGTCCCTCCACGCTTCTTGCACTTCTTCTTGGTCTTGCATTCTGACGGGTTTTATACATGATTTAATATTTCTTTCACTTGAAGGCCTATCATGATGTTAGTTACTGAAGTCATTCAAAGTAGTCACTGCAAGAGTTCAAACTCTTGTAGTAATATTATGACTTTAAATATCATCGAAATAAATTCTCTCTGATTTTTGTTTTGATATATGCACATTTTTGCACTTTATTAGTAATTAGAAATGATTAAGATTTCAAGTGAAGTGTTTGTGTTTACAATAAAAACTAAAACAAAATAAGCAAATCAAATAGCAATAATAAGCAACATAAATAGCAAAATGTTTTTATATATCAGCAACATAAAAGAACTTTGGGTCATCAACAAAATAGTCAATAAAAATTAAGGATACCTGACAAATTATATAATAAAATGAGAGGTGACTCACGTTGTTTGCAACATTTGCAAGACTGACAGGAGCCTCTGGTGTAAGTCTTGTGTGCAGTTGAACATTTCTTATCTGGACTGACCCCAACGACCCCCAAAAGTTCTTGCAATCTTGCAGAAGCTTCTTGCAAGGGTCTAACCACATATTGTCCTTTCTTGGATTTTCTTCAACCTTATTTTTCCTGGATTTCTGCTTTTTTTACTTTCCTATTCTTAGTCTTTCTTCCCAACTTGTTTCCATTTCTTATTTTTTCCCTTTATTTATGCTTCCTTTTCTTCATATTCTTAGACTTCTTTCTAACTTTTTTTCGTTTTCTTATTTTTCCTGAAATTACTGCTACCCTTCTTATTCTTGGATTTACTGCCAATCTTCTTATTTTTTAATTTATTGCCAAACTTGTTCTTGGATTTACTGCCAACCTTCTTATTCTTGGATTTACTTCCAGTCTTCTTATTCTTTGATTTATTGCCCGTCTTTTTATTTTTTTGGATTTACTGCCAACCTTCTTCTTCTTGAATTTACTGCCAATCTTATTCTTGGATTTACTGCCAGCCTTCTTATTCCTGGATTTATTGCCAGTCTTCTTATTCTTGGATTTATTTCCAATCTTCTTATTTTTGGATTTATTGTCAAATTTTGAATTCTTGGATATATTTCTAATTTCTTGTTTTTGGATTTTGTCAGTCTTCTTATTCTTGGAATTACTGCCAGTCTTCTTAAATTTTTGGAATATTTTCAATCTTCTTATTCTTGGGTTTATTGCCAGTCTTCTTATTATTGGATTTTACTGCCAGTCTTCTTATTCTTGGATTTATTGGCAGGCTTCTTATTCTTGGAATTATTGAAAGTCTTCTTATTCTTGGGTTTATTGCCAATTTTCTTATTCTTGGATTACTGCCGACCTTCTATTCTTGATTTATTGCCAGTCTTCATTATATTGGAAATTTACTGCCAGTCTTCTTATTCTTGGATTTATTGCCACTCTTCTTATTCTTGGATTTACTGCCGACATTCTTATTCTTGGATTTACTGCCAGTCTTCTTATTCTTGGATTTACTGCCAGTCTTCTTATTCTTGGATTTATTGCCAGGCTTCTTATTCTTGGAATTATTGAAAGTCTTCTTATTCTTGGATTTATTGCCAATTTTCTTATTCTTGGATTTACTGCCAACCTTCTTATTCTTGGATTTATTGCCAGTCTTCTTATTCTTCGAATTATTGCCAGTCTTCTTATTCTTGAATTTATTGCTACTCTTCTTATTCTTGGATTTATTTCCAGTCTTCTTATTCTTGGATTTATTGCCAGTCTTCTTTTTCTGCCTCTCTCCATATATTTGGATTTTTTGCCTTTCTTGAAATTCTTGGATTTACTGTCAGCTTCTTATTTCCAGCATTCTTACCTTTCTTCTCTTTTCTCTTTTCTTATTTCCTTGTATTTTTTCTTACCTTTTGCTTCCATGTTTTCGTATTTTTGATTTTTTTGTTTATTTTTTCTTTCTTCTCTTCTTGCTCTTAGATTTTTTTCCATTATTCCTTTTTTTGATTTTTTATCAACTTCCTGTTTTCCCTTTTTTCTTATTCCTGGATTTTCTTTTAACTTGTTGTTTTCCATCTTTTATATTAGATTTTTTACCAATCTTCTTCTTTATCTTGTATTTATTGCCAGTCTGCTTCATGAATTCTTTGTCACTTTCTTATTCTTGAATTTTTCACTAACCTTCTTTGTTCCTCCTTTTTTATTCTTCATTACTCTGTTAACCATCTTTCTGTTACGCTTCTTATTCTTAGATGTTCTCTCTATCTTCATATTTCCTTCTTTCTCATTATTTTTCATATTCTTTTTTACTTTGATTTTTCTTTTTCTTACTCAAATTCTTTATCTTATTATTGTTAATCTTCCTCTTTTTCTTCATTTTCTTCTTTATAGTCTTTCTTGTATTTTTTTCATTCTTCATCTTTGTTGCGGTGTTTTTACTCCCGCTTTTCTTCTTCTGTTTTCTAAATTTTTTATGTTTTTCTGTTGGTTTTCAACGTTTTATTTCCTCTTCTTTCTTTGATGTTCTTTGTCTGTGTCGTTCTTCTCTGTTTCTTTATCTCTTAGTTACCTTTGCCTATTTTTTCTGCACTTTGTTATTTATCAACTCTTTTGTTTGTCTTTCTTGTTTATCTTTTGCTGTTTTTTATTTATGCTCTCTCCGTTGTAAACTCTTGTCTTCTTTACTTTCCTTTCTGGTCTTTTTATTTTCTACACGAAATTTCCCTCATCTTTTTCTTATCAATACTTTTATTACTTTTTTTATTTTGCTGATTCTTTCTTAAGTTTACTTTGTCTAATTCCGTGTGCTGCTTTATTTCTCCTCATTCTCTTTATATCCTACTTTTATTCATAACTCTGTGGGTTATATTTTTAGCATGTTCGTTATTTCTTTTGGGTCCTGTTCTTTCCTTTTTCCATTTCCTTTTTTCTTCGTTCATCATTCTTCTTGAATATTTTTGTTTATTTTATTTTATGTCGTTTTCGATTTTTCGTCTTGTATAATTTTTGCTGTCGCTTTTGGCTCTGTATTTCTCCTTTTATTCAAGGTTTTCTTTTTTTTTTTTATTGAATGTATTTCTTCAGATCTTCTCTCTCTGTCTCTTCCATTCTCATTCTTCATGCCATGTTATGCATAACTTTTGTCTCTCCATTATTTTCTTTCTTTCTCTTTTTTTCCTTTCTATTATATGCCACTTTTTATTCTCTTTTATTTTCTTATTTGCTCTCCTTTTTTTTTTAGTTTTATTGTTTTGTTGATCATCTTTACATTTGTTTGCTGTCATTCATATTTATGTTTGTTTCGTAAATATTTGCTTTCTTGTTTTTTTGTTGGTGATCCTTGTTGCGTCTTGAACATCTTTACTCACTGCTGGAGTTGTCCTCTGACTACCATCTTTGTCTTTATTACCTTCGCTTCTTCTTTCTCTTACTTGATTTACTAACGGTGTTTCATGTAAACCTTTGTTTGTTGTTCTTCTGTTTTTATCTGTTGTGTTGTTCTCTTGCCTGTGTCAAGGTTCTTGGGGCTCACCTTCATTATTGTACTTCGGCTGCCTGTGTCAAGGTTCCTACTGGGGCTCCACCTTCACTTGTACTTCGGCTGCTGTGTCAAGGTTCTCTTCGTGGATCCACCTTCATTTGCGTACTTCTGCTGCCTGTGCAGTTCTCTGAGAGTCCACCCTTCACTTGTTGTGTAGTTCTGTGCCGTGTCAAGGTTCTATGGGGCTCCACTTCACTTGTTGTTAATTATGCTGCCTTTGTCAAAGGTTATCTGGGCTCCACCTTCACTTACTTTACTTTGAGACCTGTTGTCAAGGTTCGCTGGGGCTCCACCTTTACTTGCTATACTTCGCTGTTGTCCAGTGAGTGATGTTCAAGTGATCCTTTTTCTATGTGGTAATTTCAGGGTGTTGATATATGCTATGCAGATGTTACTTTTTTACAACATTCGTACTATTATGATGATATAATAATGAAAAAGATCCAAATGACTTGGGTATTTAAAATTGTTAGTTTTTCCTTCCCTTCTTGCTTAAGACTCATGTGCAATGCTAGAGGAAAGGTGTTAGTTCAGGGTTAGATTATTAAGTGTTTAAATGGGAAGAATGTTATAATATAGGGGATACAAATAAAGAACTAAATAAATCCTAAGCAAGTCAGGATGATGGAAAACTTGTTTGGTAAACGATAATTGAGGAATAAGACACTTGTGCAACTTTGGGAATCTTTATTACGTTCCTGCTTCTACTAGTAGACCCGCCTTTAAAGACTTCATCCAGATTATCCATTACTCACCTGCCCATGTAAAAAGGCTCTAGTCTCATGTATCAGTTTTTTAATCTTTCAGAATTTATGAAGCTGATCACCTCAGTAGTCTGAGGGATCTGACTACTCCAAATTACTTCTTTTGGTTTATGGATCTGATCAATCATGTCATATCTTCCAATGATTCTGCTCTCTCCTCTTCTTCGACAGAAGGAAGCTTCTGATCAAGCAAAAATTTCCTAACAATATAAAGATACCCAGCTGTTGCACAGGGCTATCTTAGATCTGTAGGTAAATAATAATTATAAGGCATTTTGTATATCATGATTATAATTCAAGCTTAAGCTCTCAGAGGAAGATTATACTTACTGAGCAATACAGTGGGTGACTCGAGGGTCAGTCATTGTAGTTTAGTGTGAGGTAGCTGGGACAGTCAGCTCTGGAACCTCACACCCCACTGCCTACTCCAGTCTCTGCACCTCTCACCCTCACCTACTGCCTGGAACACCTGACTCAACAGTGAACACTGTCAATCACTACTGGTCTTATCTCTCCCCCCCCACACACGCAAACATTGCTAGTGTCTTGGTTATGTACTATAGTATTAATATTAGTATGTTGTTAGTATAGCGATACATGAGGGTATAAGACGGGACTATGACAGATCATAATCAGAGTCAGAGTCACTATTGTTTTGCACAGGAATGCTTAATGCCTCATACATGTAGTGGAAGTTTTGCAGATAAAGATCGAGAACCAAAATAGTCATTGCGGTAGTCTGCAAGCCTCTGGATTGCAAAACGTCCCAGCAATTCCAGGAACAAAAGCTGTTTAAATTGACCACTGTATGGAAAAATCTGCAGCTCCTGCCCCAACATCTTGTCTGGGGAGATTTCAACTTTAAGGCACCTAAAATGGAGGAATATAGCAATAATGTTGGTTAAGAAAAGGACACAAGTTGCAACTTATGAGATATTTTATTGTGGGACGTTTCGCTCTCCAGGAGTTTATCAAGCCATTACAAACAATACATGGACAAAGAGGGTATATAAAGGATCAGAGTGGAGGAGCAATACTAGTAGAGGAACCGCATTTTCGAACTGTTTCACTAGTGGTACGGTAGTAAGTAGAAGGTAGTAGTAACAAAAGCAATGCAATTGGTAGAGCAACCTTTTCGTACTGAGATATTTCGTATCTCTATAGCGCATTGCCACAATAAAATATAATTTAGTTGCACTTGTTTCCTTTTACTTTACTTTTGTCGTAATTCTACCAGACTTTATTACAAAAGATAATGTTTGTTGACAGTGATAGACAAGCAGGCAGCTCTGACTAAAACTCAACACACACGAGCTTTTAAATCTCTGCACAAAATTCAACTTAAACCAGCAAATAATAGAGCCTTACTTGACTGGGGAATACACTAGACTCATTTCACTAACAATAATGATCTGAATACGAAATGTTCCTTATCAATAACAATATACGTACTCAGATCACAACATAATCGAGGTTCAGACATGTTTTGCGTGGAGCCCCAGACCGACATAATGAGATTAGTCACCAGGGAGCCTTCACTAAATTCATCTTCAATAACAAGAAAATAATGTTGGGGCCAAGTTAACCATGTTCCTAAAGATATATGTTGGGAAGGTAGACTAAGCAACACAGACCCCAACTTATGCTAGTCCAGATTAACTCGGTAGGCAATCGATGTATGCTCAAGGCCTTATTACCTTAGAAAAAGGGGAGTAGATGTAAATAGAAAGAGACAGGCGCTCCCTTTTCAGGGGATGGAAAAAAGAATAAACATGGCGGCCTAAACGAGGCCAATATATCTGAAATGCCATAGGGGAGTCATGGTGCGGAGAAAAGGAACATCGAACTTAAAGCTATAAAGGAATCTTTTTAGGAGTAAGAATCGTGAGGAAGAACTAAAACGACATAAAAATGAAATCCGAAAGTAAAACTATAAGTATTTCTTTTCCTATGCCAAATCAAAAGTCGAGAACAACGTCTGTTCAGCAGGAGTCATCCATATGGAGGAAGCCGCGGCCGGGTAAGTAAAGAAAAACCTTAAATGAATGATTGGACGTTCTAGTTATTGGGCCCATACGTAAACAAATGGTTCCTACACAGATGGACAGCAAGGAAATGAGTGAGCTACTCAAGTCCCTCAATATGTCTCAGTTTTTAGCAAAGCCGCATATCGTGACTGAGAGTCGAAGATCAAAATTAATTTCTTTAAGAGAGAGCCACTGAATTTGGTTTAACATGCCTTTCTGATGTCATCCTGACGCCAAATGGACTCCGAACGGAGATTAAATGACCTAGGCCCATGCCTCTCTGCCCCAGGGCGAGAACTCATGAACTCCGTGTTCATCAAGAACTGCAAGTAAGCCCCTTATAACGAGCTTCTACCATCTTTGGTAGAGGGAGCATGGACACGGGGGGTCGTCCCACAGTTATAAAACCAACAAGGACATAGCCCCCATCCTAAAGGGGGCAGTAAAGCAATAGCAAAGAAACTACACACCGATGTCTCACTAACATCCCATATCATAAAAAATTTTTGAAAGTGTCCTATGATAGCAAGATTCCACTCATCTAGAAAGCCTTTCAGTTGCACTACCCAGGGCAACAATGGTTATAAACAGTCGCTCCTGTCAGTCTCATCTATTGGATCACTATGACGAGGTCCTAGAAGCACTAGAAGATCAAAAAGAATGGCAGTTGTAATATATACAGACTTTGCAAAAATGCATGCTAAGGGAAAACAGGGAAAAGTTGGAGAGGGATTATATTTCCTCACAAACAAAACACAAAGGTAGTAGTCCAGAGTAAAGTCTGAGGAGTACGGTGAAAAGCTTGTTCCACAAGGACACTACCGATCCCATCTTGGTTCATTTACTGACAAAAACAAGGATGCAGCCCGCCCCGTGTTTCCTTTGCTGATGACAGTGAATCTGCATGACAGCGTTTTCCCATTCCCGACACTACAACCCCGGGCGGAATCAACCAAATCTTTCAATGGGCTACAGAAACAATATGAAGTTCAAGATGAGAAATTTCAATTATTCGATATAGTAAACACGAGGAAATTAAAACTTCAGCAGAGTAAAAACAAATTCGGCCCAAAATAGAGCGAAAAAACCAACGTCAAAGACCGGGGGGATGTTGTCGGAGGATCTCCTTAAAGGCCCATAACTTTAAATCATCACATTGCTGAAAAATGAAGGATGGTAATGGAACCTTCAAAAACTGGGATCCCAACCCCATGATGACCTCTTCGGTCGCTTTTTCTATCTTTTCTGGAATATTGCGCACACTAAAAGCCCCCTTTCAAGGAGGTGAAATTGCTCCCTAGAAATGTACAGTGCCCCCTTCTGGCGCCTTAATGGAGAAAAAAACACCTCAGTTTATGGGAGCATTAAATTTTCCCTAAACCGTATTTCGGACGGGGGAGAGATACATGATTTATACACCTGGAAATCCAGAGGACTGTTACAAATTGCACACGAAAATCACCAAAACAAAAGCAAAAGATTTGGGCAGACGATGCAACTTTCCCCCCAATGGAAAGCGGGGTGCCACTGCCGTTAAGAAACACCAATAAGGTCGGGGCCGAAACTGTTCAATCCCTCCAGAACATAAAGGGGGATTACCAAAAAACCCCTGGCAGTTTTCAGCGGGCACTGGACAAGCCCCTAAAGTCGGTCCGGGCCACCCGGGAAGTGGCTTGTACGTGGATTGCGTTCGCCAGCGAAACCCGGGTTTGTCAGGCTTGATCCCCCAGGAGGCCTGGTCACAGCCCGGGCCGGGGGGGGGGGGGTGTTGCCCCCCGGAACTTCCCAGGAAAAACTCCAGGAAATACTACACAGGCAGTGTTCTGTTTGTGGAATTTTGGGGGTTTTTGGAATATTAGCATATTGTTATTGTTGTATTATTTTAGCGTTCTTTGGCCCCCTTTCCCCACAGTTCCCCAAAAACCCCTATCTGGCCCACAGAGCCCCTCCCCCACTCAGGTTCCCCTACCCCACTCCCACCAACCTACAACACTCTACACCGTTTGGGGCCTCTAACCCCCAAGAGGCAGGGTGACACATTACCTCTGTCACTTTTCTCCTCTCCCCCTTCAACCCACTCAGGCCTCGGGCATTCCCCCCCCCCTTAAACCCCCCAACCTCTCTCTCTATTTATCTCTCTTCTTTTACAATTTTGGCAAGGTTAGGTCAAGGATACCTAGCTTTTTTGGAAACGTTTCAGGTTCGGATTCCTAACTTTAATGAAAGTAAGAGTGTTAACTACTTTTAGCTCATTTTAAAGATTTTTATTTTTAGGGAACTACAAGTATTTTTATTGTTATGAAACATACAGGGGGGAACAGGAAGGGATTCAAGTGTGGTCTTTGAAAATATTGGTCTCCTCTCTTCCTCTCCTCTCTCTCTTCTCTTCTCTCTCTCTCTCTTCTTCTCTCTTCTCTCTTCTTCTCCTCTCTCTCTCTCTCCTCTCTCTTCTCTTCCATCTCCTGACCTTTCTCTTTTCCCCCCTCTCTCTCTCTCTTCTCCCCTCTCTCTTCTCCTTCTCTCTCTCTCTCTCTCCTCTCTCTCCTCTCTTCTCTCTCTCTCTCTCTCTCTCTCTCTCACCTCTCCCTTCCACCCCACACTCAGCATTCCCCTCCCCCCCCTACCCTCCTTCTCACTTTTTCCCCCCCTTCCCCCACCCACCACTTTTTCCCTTCCCTCCTTTGCCCCTTTTCCCCTCAAGAAAAAAATTTTTGTTGGGGGGGATCTAGGACCCCGGGTTAGTGGGGATGTTCTGGAAAGGGGAAGAATTGATGGAAAAGCTCTGCAAGGGTGGAACAAGGTTGGAGGGAAAAAACTAAAAGAGCTTTCTGCAAAAATTGAGACACAGTTTTTGTAAAAGGGAAAAAAGAGGTTGGAGAGAGGGAAGAAGAATTGTGAGTCCTAACCGAAGCAGAGTAGCCAGGAAAAGGGCCTAGAGATGAGGTAAATGGGCTGAAGCGGCTAAGGGGTATTGCCCAGAGGGGAAGAAAATGAAGGGTACAACCCTACTAAATGAGGGGCTCAATGGGAAGGAAAGGAAGGAGACATGAGACCCAATAAGGCCCTTTCACCCCACCAAGCAGACCCAAAAATGAGGGGAGGCGCTGGGTGTTGAGTGGTGAGGAGGACAGGTCTATGCGAGGCCCAAAATGCACCAAGAACTAGGGGAGGAAAATAAGGGAAAAAATGACCATGTACAGCAGGAACCAAAAGACAAGAGGAAAGGAAAGGGGTGAAGGAGAGGGCAAAGTCAGTTTTTATTCATGGGCTTCAGGAGAGTGAGGGTGGGACACACACTAAAAGAGGCAGGAAAAAGGGCCCAGGAGGTGCAACATCATCAAAGAAACAGGTGAAGAGGAAATGCTGAGATAGTAAATTTTAGAAAATGGGGGTATTTGAAGGGGAGAAATGACCGATGATGTTGACAACAAAAGTAAAAAAGGATCCCCAAAGGAAACCCAAAGGGTTGGAGGATGGGCAGCGAAACAGGGTTTTCCCTAGCAAAGAAACCCAACAAACAGAAGCGCGTGGGAAGAAGACGCAAAAGTAAAAGAAGTAGGAGGAGAGGCAAGGACAGAATCTGCTGAGGACAACCAGGGGGCGGGAAACAAGGGGGAAAAGCCATACAGAACCACCCCCAGAACTCCAAAACCAACTAGCTATCCAACACGGACCACAATTCACACTACAGCCCCCATTGCACAGTCGGAAAAAAACCCAAAGACCACCCAGTTTCCCCCACCTCACAAACCCACCAAAAACACAGGTTGAGAGGAAACTAAAGGTAGGTACAAAAACGTGGGGGGAATTAATGGGGGAGGAGTGGCACGAAAGAGTAAAAAAAGGCATTAGGGGACTCATAGCCCCCAAAAACCCAAAATTTCCGGGGTTTGTAACGTTGCCACCCCCCCAAACAGGTATGAACCCTGGGGAAAGACAAGGGGAAAGAGAAGGTTGGGGAGTGGCACTGTATCTAAAATGTGGGGATACTGATGAACTGGAGAGAGGAGACGAGAAAAGCAGAGATACATGCATAAGCTTCATTGGGGGGCCAAGGAGAGATTCCCGTGATATAAACCCCCCTTAGAAAGCGGGAGGCCAAGGAAAGAGTATGATGGGGAGTAATAGAGTGTGGTTGAACACTGGTTGAGGTGGCCGGGTTTCATATGAGCAGGGAAAAGCTGCTGATCAGGGGTGATTAAACCAAAAAAGGAAAATCGATTGGAAGAGTTGGATCCACCGAGGGCCAAGAAACCTTTAGGGGCTAAGATGAAGAGGTGGTACGGGAAAAAACCTCTGTCCCAAACATAAATGACACTCCCAGAGGAGGGGAAGAACTAGCGGATTAAAACCTAGTTTTCCCTTTGGTAGTGAGATATTCGGACTCAATTGAAAGACCCCTGGGGGCCCAGGTTGTGGTTATATGCTTTGAATCATAATGAGTTACAAGGGGAAAGGGGAAAGGGAAGGGCCAGCGAGTAAAGCCAAACTAAAAGAAAGGGGATATGCAAGCATAAAGAACTTCTGAACGCTTTTGAAGAAAAAAGAATGGAGGGAGATCGTGGACAAGACGATGGAATATAGACAAGAAAATGGGGAAAAAAACCTGAGGAGAGATTTTACCCAAAGGGGTAAAGGAATAAGAAAGAGCCAGGATGAGCTGTAGGGAGGCCCAAAAATCATGTGTGTTAGGGAATGGAAGAGGCTTAAAAGGCAAAAGACCCAGGAAAATACGGAAAACCGTCGTGAGCCAAAAATCAATATGCAAAGTAAGATGGGGGGCCCCAAAGGCAGTATGAAAATGACATAGAAAAAGCCAAATCTGACCAAACCCTGTTGTACAGCCACATAAAAAGGAAAAAACCCAATTCAAAGACCAGGTAATCGGGAGGGGAAGGGAGGGGGGGGGGGGGGGGGGCACAAAAACTCCAGAAGTTGTGAGAAGCTCAACATGGTTTAAAAAAAGGTTCAGGAGGAGACAAAAGGGCCTCCAGAAGGAAGAGAGGTGGGGGTACACCATAAGCATTGGACACAATACATCAACGGGGGAAAAAGTGAAGGATGCTAAGCGGCTAGAAACATCAAGGAATAGGGCGGATAAATCTCCAGGGCCCTAAAAAGGGGAAAGCAGAGCTGCATTGTGTCCCACTAAAACTATCTTAAAATCTATCGAAACAGGGGCGATCCGGAAAAGGTGGAAGACAGCAAATGTTTTCCCCAAATTTTTAAAAAAAGGAGAAGACACAAAGCATTAAAACAGACCAGTGTCACTCACGTTTTATAGTATGCAAAGCCAGGGAAAAAAAAGCTGTCGAAAAAGTGGTGGAGATTAGAAAGGAATGAAATATCAAAAAAAGTCTGCATGGTTTAGGGAGGGAAATCCTGAGTCACAAAAAATCGGGCCCGAGTTCTATGAAGGGTGACGGCTTTTTAAGACAAGAGAGAGAGGGGGGGGGTAGATTTTATTTCCCGGACTGTAAGAAGGGTTTGAAACGTTCTGTACAAACTGGAGGACCCGGGAAGGTAAAAAGGGAAGGCATACAAAGGATCGGGAAATACCTGTCAGGGAAACAAAAAAGGTATGGACTGGCGAGGTGTAGGTAGTGCCCGTTTTCGACCCGGGGGGCCCCCAAGGAATCGTCCTATGCCCCTTTCTGTTTCAGTTTGTGAAAGACTTGACGAAAGGAAAAGAATCCGAATGCCTGTTTTCAGTTAATGTGAAATTTATGAGAATAATTAAATCGCCCCAGGGGCCCGACAGATCTCAAAGAGATCTGAAAAAGACTGCAGCCTGGTCCAGAAACTGGCTCGTGGGGTTTTAACCCCCCCAAATGAAAGTCATGAATATTGGGAAGGGAAAGAAGACCCAAAAGGAGTTTAGTTAAGGGGCCCGGTCTATAAACTCACTAAAAAGGAAAAGGTTTTTGGTGGTGGGTAACCCAGGCAATCTCCCGAAAGGACATCAAAACCCAAAAAAACTGGCAGAAGGGTGTGCCCTAAGAAAAGAATACGACATTAAATAAGGAATCGTTTGGACAATGTACACTGTGACCGTTGGCCCTAAAGAAATATGAGCCCAGTTTGGAACCCACCCAGCCAAATGGGAAAGGGAAAAAGAGAAAGTTTAGCTTTTAAAGAACCACGGGTGTTGGAAGTATTTCTTTATTCACAGAGTTGTCATGAAGTGGAATGTGGGAGTAATTAGTGGAGGGGGGGAAAACCCCTAGGTTTTTGAAGGTTTTATTAAGTCCAAAGGGGAAGAGTGTGGTAGGGCCGGCCAGATTTGAGGTGGGGCGTGGGCAATGAATCGACCCCCCCAACCAAACTAGGTGCGCCAACTATCCTTTTAAAACCCGCCGGGAAATCGGAAAAATATTGGCTACCCTCAGGCACTACAGATCCCCCGCGCTGTGTTTCACTTTTTAACCCTTTGTAGAGTTTAAAAGATAAAACCTCACCCCAAGTTATGGTTATGTTTGTGTACGAATGTCGATTACTTGGAATTTAATTTTCAAAAAAGCCATTGACCACACGATAGGCATTGGGGCAATGTATATATATATTATTTATATATATTATATATATATATATATATATTAATATATATTTTATACTTATTTATAATATATATATATAATCTTTCTTTCTTTCAAGTTTCCCGCCGTATCCCACTGAGTTGGGGTGGCCCAAAGAAAAAAACTGAAGTTTTCCCTTTTAAATTTAGTAAATTACAGGGAATGGGTTACTAGCCCCCTTGCTCCCGGCATTTTAGTCGCCTCTTCGACAGCTGGTTACGAGGAAGAATTTTGTTCCACTTCCAATGGAGATAAGAGGAAATAACAAGAACAAGAATTAGAAAAAATAGAAGGGAAAACCCAGAGGGGTGTGAAATTTTTAATGCTTGTACATGTATGTGTAGTGTGACTAAGTGAAGTAGAATAGCAAACTTACCCGTAATCTTGATATTTAGAGACAGACAAAAAAACACCAAATCCTACCATCATTTAAAAAATTAAGGCTTTCGTTTTACACTACTTGGCAGGACGGTAGTACCCCTGGGCGGTTGCTGTTACCAACCTATCCTTTAAAAATAATTTCATATATAACATTTTTTTTTTATTAAACTATATATATATATATAATTTTATATATATAATTTATTATAAATTTTTTAAAAATATATAATATATTTATATAATTTTTTAATTTTTATATATTTATATATTTATATAATATAAATATATATTATATATATAAAATATATAATATATATTATTATATTTATATATAAAAATTTTATATATATATATTATATATATAATATTATAATATATATATATTATATTATATATATATTATATTTATTTTATATTAATTATTTATATATTATATATTTTAAAATTTACTATTATATTATATATAATATATATATATTTTTATTTTTATAATATATATAAAAATAATTATATTATATATTTTTTATTATATATATATATATATATATTTATATAAATTTTTAAAATTATATATAGGTAGTAGGTTTGGGAGCAGCAACCCCCCAGGGAAGTATACCCCTGCCCGGACTGTGAAAAAAAAACCTGTAACTGTTTTGCATGATGGTAGGTTGGGTTTCTTTTTCTGTCTCATAAACGCTGATAACAGGGAAACTTGTACTCTACTTACTCTTTGGTCACACTTCACAGCACGCCATGATATAAAATTATTCTACATCATTAGGTTTTCTCCTTTTTTTAAAAGTCTTGTTTTTTTTTTTTTCTATTGTCCCGGGGAAGTGGAAAAAAATCTTTCCTCGTAAAACCATGCGTGTCGTATGGGCGACTAAAATGCCCGGGGGGCAATGGGCTAGTAAACCCTTTCCCGTATACATTTAAAAAAAAGAGAAGAAGAAAAAATTTATAAAATGGGTGCTTAAATGTGCGTGGATGTATGCGGATGACAAGAAACAGAGATTGCTGTGTTATGAAAGAAAAAAAGTTGGATGTCCTGGCTCTAAGCGAAACAAAGCTGAAGGGGGTAGGAGGTTTCAGTGGGGGGGAAATAAATGGGATTAAATTGGGTATTTTAGGAGTTTGAGCAAAGGGGGGGGTAGCAGTAATGTTAAATGATCAGTTTGGAAGGAGAAAAAGGGAAAATGAAAGTGTAAATTTAAGAATTTGTGGGTTAAAATAAAAGGTTTTGGGTTGGGGAAATGGGCATAAAAAGCGTGTATGCACCCGGAGAAAAGAGGAATGCAAGGCAGGAGGATTTTGGGAGATGTTAAATGAATGTTAGGGCCCTTTTAACCAAAATGGAGAGTATTGGGTAGGGGGCCCGAATGCTAAATGGAAAATTTTAGAGAGGGTTTTTGGTAGGTAAGTTTTGGGGGGCCAGGTGTAAATGAAAAGGGAGCCCCTTTTATTGAACTTTGTTAGAAAAGGGGTTTTGTTTAGGTATACATATTTTTAAAAAAAAAAGGGATAAAAAAGTATACAAGATTGTTTTTAGGGGAAATGCGTGTTTGTTGGTTATGTATTGGTAGATAAAAAACTGTGATTTGGTTTGAAAAAAACCGACAAGTGAGATTGAGGGGCACTTATGCCCCCATATGGAAACTTTATTTTAGGAAAAGTTTGCCACACAGTGGCTTTTCAGTCCATCAAAGAGGAAGGTAAAGGGGAGGGGAGTATGAGGTAAACGTCCCCCAGCCTGGGTCGTGTGTTCAGTCCTCAAAATTGATGGACTGAACAATCGATCCAGGCTGAGGGGGATTTCCTCTACTCCTCCCCTCCCTTTCGCCTTCCTTTTGTATTGGATGATGAACCACGTGTGGCGAAAAACGTTTCCCGAATAAAGTTCCCCCTATGCTGCTAAATGTTCAATCTTCAGATAAAAGACTGTTGAGTAGACTTAGGTTTACATGTTTTTAGAGGGGCCACGTATATCGATCCCTTTCTAGTTGTAGCTACACTGGAGTAAAAGGTAGATGGGTACAAGGAGAATAGAAGCATCAGGGAAAAGAGAGGTGAAGGTTTATAAACTAAAAGAGGAGGGTTCGGTAAGATTTAAACAGTATTGGAGGAAGTGGGGCTAAAGAGAGCTAGGCAATGGGGTCGAAGAGGTATGGGTAGGTTAAAAAGTAGTGTTTGAGTGTTTGCAGAAGTTTGTGGTTCAGGAAAATGGGTGCAGGAGGGAAGAGGAGCGATTGGTGGAATGAGATGTAAAGGGTAGTAAGGAAGAAAAAATTAGCATTGGAAATTTTTCAAAGTAGAAGTATCAAGGGGGGAAAAGTATATGGGAAAAAAAAGAGGTTAAAGGGGTGGGGAAGCAAAGTAAAAGAGAGCAAATGAGAGGTGGGTGAGAGTTATAAAAATTTTTTTGAAAAAAAAGAAAAAATTTTGGAGTGAGATTAACAAGTTAAGAAAGCCTAGAGAACAAATGGATTTGTCAGTCAAAAAAAAGGAGGGGAGTTTTTAAAAAAGGAGTTTGAGGGATTGGGAAGTGGAGGGGGAAATTTTTGGGAATTTTTAATGTTTGATGAAGATAGGGAAGCTGTGATTCGTGTATAGGGAAGGAGGAATGACTTTGGGAGTGAGGAAGAGCCATTTGTGAGTGGGGGGGAAGTACGTGAGGCAGTAGGTAAAATAAAAAGGGGGGTGGCAGCCGGGTTTGAGGGGAAAAAGATAGAAATGTTAAAGGGTGGGGATATGTTTGGAGGGGTTTGGGGTGCAATTTTTAAAAAATGTTGAAGAGGGTAAGGTACTAGGGTTGGAGGAGATCATTTTCCCTTTTTGTATAAGGCAAAAGGGGAAAAAAGGGTGCAAAAATTATAGGGGGATAAGTTGTTGAGTGTACCTGAAAAGTGTAGGGTGAGTTATAATTGAAAAAATTAAGATAAGACGGGAAAGGTAGCAGATGAAAAAGGAGCTTTGGAAAAGGTGGGGGTGGTGGCCCCGGTGTTTACAGTGAAACATTAATGAACAGTATTTAGATAAGGCTAAAGAGGTCTTTGGGATTTAGGTTTTGGGAAAAGGCGTTTAAAAGGGTGGATAGGGGGGCAAGTGGCAGATGTTGCAAGTGTTGGTGTAGGAGGTAGGTTACTAAAAAGCAGTGAAGATTTTTTTACGAGGTAGTGAGGCTCAAGTAGGTATGTGGAAAGAGGGAAATTTTTTCCCAATAAAAGGGGCCTTAGAAAAGGATGTGTGATGTCACCCTGGTTTTTTAATATATTTATAGAGGGGGGTTTTAAGAGAAATAAAAGCGAGGGTCTGGCAAGAGGCGGGGTTAAAAGATAAAAGAAACACACACAAAGTGGGAGTTGTCAAGCTGCTCTTTGCTGAGACACTGTGCTCTTTGGGGGATTCTGAAGAGAAGTTGCAGAGATCGGTGGATGAATTTGGTAGGGTGTGCAAAAGAAGAAAAATTAAAAGGTGAATACAGGAAAAATAAGGTTATGAGGATAACAAAAGATTAGGTGAGAAAGATTAAATATCAGATTGGGGGAAGAGTTGGAGGGGGTGAATGTTTCAATATTTGGGAGTGGACGTTCAGCGGATGGGTTATGAAAGATGGGGTGAACAAAAATTGACGATGGAAAAGAGTGAGGGGTTGCATTTAGGTCGTGGAGAAAAAAGAACTTTGTCTTGGAGGGCAAAAGGGGAATTTGAGGTATAGTTTTCCCAAAACGGTTTATATGGGTTGAAGCGGGGTGATGAATGTTGCAGCGAGAAAAAGGGCTGGAGGCAGGGGAGTTTTTCATTTTGAGGGCAATGTGTGGTGTGAATAATGCAGGAATTCGATTTGGAAGTTAGGGGGAGGTGGGGGGATTACCAAAACGTTGTCAGGGCTGGGGAAGGGTTTTTTGAGGTGGTTCGGACATGTGGGAAAAGGGAGGAAAAACAGAATGACTTAGAGTGTATCATCTGTGTGGAAGGAAGGGGGGTAGGGGTCGGCCAGGAAGGGTTGGAGGGGGGGTGAAAAGGGGTTTTGTGTGCGAGGGGCGGACTTCCAGAGGCATGCGTGAGCGTTTTTTGATGGGAGTAAAAAATGGAGACAAATGGTTTTTTAAAACTTGAGTGCTGTTGGAGTGTGAGCAAAGTACATTTATGAAGGGATTCGGGAAAACCCGGCGGGCCGGACTTGAGTTCTGGAGATGGGAAGTACATGTGCACTCTGAAGGGGGGGTGTGAATGTTGCAGTTTAAAAAAAATGTAGTGTAAAGCACCCTTCTGGCAAAACATGATGGGGGTGAAAAATGGTGAATTTTTTTTTTTTCGGGCCACCCCGCCTTTGGGGGGGAATCTGCCCGTGTGATAAAAAAAAATAAAATATATATATTTATATTTTATATATATAAATTTTATATATATATATATTATATATATATATATTATATAATATAAATATTATATATATATATTATTTAAAATTATATATATATATATATAAAAATAATATATATTTTATATAATTTTTAATTATATTATATAATATATAAATATATATATTTGGTGTTGCCCTGTGGCACCAGGGTGTCCCAGGCATCTGCTTTCCATCTTTCCAAGGTAGCATAGTGGCTCCATCAGGATACTTTTGACTTCCATCGGACCTCTGCACTTGGGGTTCCCGTTGAGCTGGGCAACGGGCTGTGGCGAGGCTTCTCTTTATGATGTCATTGACCTCCTCATGCCTGGCATACTTCCCTTCTGCTGTGTGACACACGAGACCCTGAAGTCCGAATTGATCAGCTGTCGCCCTGCCGCAAATACACCTATGTCCGGTGAGGATGGGGGCGGCTAGGCGAGGAGCAGCACCAGTCCGAATGGCCTGTGGGTAAAGTCGAGAGCCCAAGGAGGAATTGGGAACTGCTAACAAGAAATCTCCTGAGTGTGGTGCCTTCACTGAGAGGAGACGAGCTTTGTCGTTTCCTGAGATGTTGGAGAGCATTGTGTTGGCGATTTTTTCCATGATCGTTTTGTCCCAGTGGGACTGTTTGTGTTCTTTGGGAGGAGCTGATCTACTGGAGGAATCTGTAAGGGTCTCCCACCCAATCGCTGCTTCAGTAAGCCTGGGTTCTTGAGCTCCTACCACGTCTCTCAATCGTTCGGGAACAATCTTCTAGACTAATGCACTCGAAGCCAAACGCAAAGACAGAAAAGCAGGTAAAGCAACATGCGTTGCTTTGCGCACCCCAATACCTCCCAGTCTCACTGGGAGGGTTGCCTGATCCCATTGCTGATCCTCTAGTGACAGGTTCAGTGCTTTCTTAAAAGGGTTGACCTCAGGTGTGCGTCATATTCGTCGAGTGTTTGGTTGTCAAAAGAGGGAGCACACCTCAGGAAGTAAGTGAGTCTTGGAATAGTAAGGCACCTTGTGAGGAGATACATAGCATCATGGGCATTAAGATTGCTTATTCTCTCCTCCATTCTCATCAGGTCATTCAATTTGTCCTTGAGGACTGTGTCGATGACCTGGTGACCCAGCGGTGCTCCCAAGAGGGAGGTTGTAGAGACTTCTGGGAGGATTCTTCTCACAGTATTGATTATTTCCTGGTTCACCGTAATGATTTCACACTTGGATTGATTGAGGATGAATCCCAAGTCTTCTCCCTGTGTTTTCACCAGTTGTAGGTCCCCTACCAGGGACTCTTCAGAACCTGCCGGAGTGCCATCATCCAGGTACCAGATGTTGAGCTCGCTGCGTAGGCTGGAAGTTAGTTCTCTCACTGCCAAGTAGAAGAGAAGTGGAGCTAGTGGGTCACCCTGCTGAACACCTTCTGGTGAGAGAATTTCATGTTCTCAAAACAAAAGAATTGAGGGTTTCCTGTAGCGGCTAAAATGAAGGGAAAAAGAGTGGGGAACTGATCCCGAACAGCTGGCAAGCTAGCCTCTCTCTTCACATATTAAAGGCATTTCTAAAATCAAGTTTGACTACGGCCTTGTCTTCTGATAGGTCCCTGATGTAGGCCCTTGCCGCATGAGCTGCAACGTCACTGCCTCTATATATATATATATATATATATATATATATATATAATATATATATATATATATATATATATATATATATATATATATATATATATATATATATATATATATATATATATATATATATAGATAGATATATATATATATATATATATATATATATATATATATATATATATATATATATATATATATATATATATATATATTATATATATATATATATATAATAATACGTATACATATATATATATATATATATATATATATATATATATATATATATATATATATATATATATATATATATATATATATATATATATATATATATATATATAAATATATATATATGCAAGGAATTCGCGAGAGCAGGCGAAATATACACAAACACTGATCTCTGGCTGAAGGAGACTCTAACCTATGAACCTTAGGACAAAGGACGCAGTGCTTTACCAATCTACCCTCACTGAACAATACCTTGGCGTGTAGCTTGCGCTACACGTTTGATCCAAGGCAGCCAGCTTTCAGGGAGAAGGCTTACAGCTTTTTCATCTCATCCCCTACATGCATCAGCCTTACTAGAGATTTGAACAATGCAAGAAATACGCGAGAGCAGGCGAAATATACACAAACACTGATCTCTGGCTGTAGGACAATGTATCAGCCTGAGGTGGAAGATTCAGTAGGACAATGTATCAACCTGAGGTGGAAGATTCAGTAGGACAATGTATCAGCCTGAGATGGAAGATTCAGTAGGACAATGTATCAGCCTGAGGTGGAAGATTCAGTAGGACAATGTATCAGCCTGAGGTGGAAGATTCAGTAGGACAATGTATCAGCCTGAGGTGGAAGATTCAGTAGGACAATGTATCAGCCTGAGGTGGAAGATTCAGTAGGACAATGTATCAGCCTGAGGTGGAAGATTCAGTAGGATAAT
>NC_069489.1:5948826-5981172 GCF_026875155.1 Cherax quadricarinatus | reverse complement strand
AAACTTTCACCTTCATTCACTCCATCACTGTCTTGCCAGAAGGGTGCTTTAACACTACAGTTTTTAAACTGCAACATTAACACCCCTCCTTCAGAGTGCAGGCACTGTACTTCCCATCTCCAGGACTCAAGTCCGGCCTGCCGGTTTCCCTGAATCCCTTCATAAATGTTACTTTGCTCACACTCCAACAGCACGTCAAGTATTAAAAACCATTTGTCTCCATTCACTCCTATCAAACACGCTCACGCATGCCTGCTGGAAGTCCAAGCCCCTCGCACACAAAACCTCCTTTACCCCCTCCCTCCAACCCTTCCTAGGCCGACCCCTACCCCGCCTTCCTTCCACTACAGACTGATACACTCTTGAAGTCATTCTGTTTCGCTCCATTCTCTCTACATGTCCGAACCACCTCAACAACCCTTCCTCAGCCCTCTGGACAACAGTTTTGGTAATCCCGCACCTCCTCCTAACTTCCAAACTACGAATTCTCTGCATTATATTCACACCACACATTGCCCTCAGACATGACATCTCCACTGCCTCCAGCCTTCTCCTCGCTGCAACATTCATCACCCACGCTTCACACCCATATAAGAGCGTTGGTAAAACTATACTCTCATACATTCCCCTCTTTGCCTCCAAGGACAAAGTTCTTTGTCTCCACAGACTCCTAAGTGCACATATATATATATATATATATATATATATATATATATATATAAAATATATATATATATAAAATATATATATATATATATATATATATATATATATATATATATATATATATATAGGTGTCTGCCAATGTGGCAGCAAAGGTGTAGTCCCAGGCAATCTGCTTTACATCTTTCGAAGGTAGCATAGTGGCTCCATCAGGATACTTTTGACTTCCTTCGGACCTCTGCACTTGGGGTTCCCGGGTAAGACACATGTGCAACATCTGGGTATATTTATTGTAGACGTTTCGCCATCCAGTGGCTTTATCAATACAAATTCCAGGACATAACTTGAAGACAGTAGAACTATGTACAGAAGATGAGGTAATCAGTCCCTCAACCTAGGAGTAGGTGCGAACAGCACCATAGTCGTGGAGATTCTGAAGCAGAAGAAAGAATCCTGGCGCTTATATAGTAACGTCAGGTGAAGCAGACGAGGGCAAATTCACTGGTGGGCGGGATTCCCCAGTGGAAGTAGGTCCTTCCCAAAGAGATGGGTTAGTTGTAGTAGTAGTCGTAGTTGTGAAGGTTATGTACATGTCCTCAGAATTAAGATTCCATGATGTTGCAGTGTCTGACAAGTTGTGTATGAAAGGTATATAATACCGACAAGATGAGAGTAAGACACATGTGCAACATCTGGGTATCTTTATTGTAGACGTTTCGCCATCCAGTGGCTTTATCAATACAAATTCCAGGACATAACTTGAAGACAGTAGAACTATGTACAGAAGATGAGGTAATCAGTCCCTCAACCTAGGAGTAGGTGCGAACAGCACCATAGTCGTGGAGATTCTGAAGCAGAAGAAAGATTATTTCTTCTGCTTCAGAATCTCCACGACTATGGTGCTGTTCGCACCTACTCCTAGGTTGAGAGACTGATTACCTCATCTTCTGTACATAGTTCTACTGTCTTCAAGTTATGTCCTGGAATTTGTATTGATAAAGCCACTGGATGGCGAAACGTCTACAATAAAGATACCCAGATGTTGCACATGTGTCTTACTCTCATCTTGTCGGTATTATATACCTTTCATACACAACTTGGGGTTCCCGTTGAGCTGGGCAACGGGCTGTGGCGAGGCTTCTCTTTATGATGTCATTGACCTCCTCATGCCTGGCATACTTCCCTTCTGCTGTGTGACACACGAGACCCTGAAGTCCGAATTGATCAGCTGTCGCCCTGCCGCAAGTACACCTATGTTCGGTGAGGATGGGGACGGCTAGGCGAAGAGCAGCACCAGTCCGAATGGCCTGTGGGTCAAGTCGACAGCCCAAGGAGGAATTGGGAACTGCTAACAAGAAATCTCCTGAGTGTGGTGCCTTCACTGCCAGGAGACGAGCTTCGTCGTTTCCTGAGATGTTGGAGAGCATTGTGTTGGCGATTTTTTCCATGATCGTTTTGTCCCAGTGAGACTGTTTGTGTTCTTTGGGAGGAGCTGATCTACTGGAGGAATCTGTAAGGGTCTCCCACCCAATCGCTGCTTCAGTAAGCCTGGGGTCTTGAGCTCCTACCACGTCTCTCAAGCGTTCGGGAACAATCTTCTAGACTAATGCACTCGAAGCCAAACACGAAGACAGAAAAGCAGGTAAAGCAACATGCGTTGCTTTGCGCACCCCAATACCTCCCAGTCTCACTGGGAGGGTTGCCTGATCCCATTGCTGATCCTCTAGTGACAGGTTCAGTGCTTTCTTAAAAGGGTTGACCTCAGGTGTGCGTCATATTCGTCGAGTGTTGGGTTGTCAAAAGAGGGAGCACACCTCAGGAAGTAAGTGAGTCTTGGAATAGTAAGGCACCTTGTGAGGAGATACATAGCATCATGGGCATTAAGATTGCTTATTCTCTCCTCCATTCTCATCAGGTCATTCAATTTGTCCTTGAGGACTGTGTCGATGGCCTGGTGACCCAGCGGTGCTCCCAAGAGGGAGGTTGTAGAGACTTCTGGGAGGATTCTTCTCACAGTATTGATTATTTCCTGGTTCACCGTAATGATTTCACACTTGGATTGATTGAGGATGAATCCCAAGTCTTCTCCCTGTGTTTTCACCAGTTGTAGGTCCCCTACCAGGGACTCTTCAGAACCTGCCAGAGTGCCATCATCCAGGTACCAGATGTTGAGCTCGCTGCGTAGACTGGAAGTTAGTTCTCTCACTGCCAAGTAGAAGAGAAGTGGAGCTAGTGGGTCACCCTGCTGAACACCTTCTGGTGAGAGAATTTCATGTTCTCAAAACAAAAGAATTGAGGGTTTCCTGTAGCCGGCTAAAATGAAGGAAAAAAGAGTGGGGAACTGATCCCGAACAGCTGGCAAGACAGCCTCTCTCTTCACATATTAAAGGCATTTCTAAAATCAAGTTTGACTACGGCCTTGTCTTCTGATAGGTCCCTGATGTAGGCCCTTGCCGCATGAGCTGCAACGTCACTGCCTATATATATATATTTTATATATATATATATATATATATATATATATATATATATATATATATATATATATATATATATATATATATTATATATATATATATATATATATGCAAGGAATTCGCGAGAGCAGGCGAAATATACACAAACACTGATCTCTGGCTGAAGGAGACTCTAACCTATGAACCTTAGGACAAAGGACGCAGTGCTTTACCAATCTACCCTCACTGAACAATACCTTGGCGTGTAGCTTGCGCTACACGTTTGATCCAAGGCAGCCAGCTTTCAGGGAGAAGGCTTGCAGCTTTTTCATCTCATCCCCTGCATGCATCAGCCTTACTAGAGATTTGAACAATGCAGGAAATTCGCGAGAGCAGGCGAAGTATACACAGACACTGATCTCTGGCTTAAGGAGACTCGAACCTACGATCCTTAGGACAAAGTACGCAGTGCTTTACCAATCTACCCACACTGGACAATACGTTGGCGTGTAGCTTGCGCTACACGTTTGATCCAAGGCAGCCAGCTTCCAGGGAGAAGGCTTACAGCTTTTCATCTCATCCCCTGCATGCATCAGCCTTACTAGAGATTTGAACAATGCAAGGAATTCGCGAGAGAAGGCGAAATATTCACAAACACTGATCTCTGGCTGAAGGAGACTCGAACCTATGAACCTTAGAACAAAGTACTCAGTGCTTTACCAATCTACCCACACTGGACAATACCTTGGCGTGTAGCACAAGCTACACGCCAAGGTATTGTCTCGTGTGGTTAGATTGGTAAAGCTGGCTGCCTTGGATCAAACGTGTAGCGCAAGCTACACGCCAAGGTATTGTCCAGTGTGGGTAGATTGGTAAAGCACTGCGTACTTTGTCCTAAGTTTTGTAGGTTCGAGTCTCCTTCAGCCAGAGATCAGTGTTTATATATATTTACATATATATATATATTATATATATATATTATATATATATATATATATATATATATATATATATATATATATATATATATATATATATATATATATATACATTGCGCCAATGCCTATCGTGTAGTCAAAAGGCTTTTTGAAAATTAAATTCCAAGTAATCGACATTCGTCACACTAAACATAACTATAACTTGAGGTGAGGTGTTGATCTTTTAAAGCTCTACAGAAGGTGTTAGAAAGAAGTGTAACACAGCGCTTGAGGATCTATAGTGACTGACGGTAGCTCAATATTGTTCACGAGTTCCCGGCAGGTGTTGATAGGATAGTTGTGCGCGCCTAGTTGTGGTTGCGGGGGTCGATTCATTGCTCCACGCCCCACCTCTTCATCTGGCCTGGCCACTACTCAGTCACACTTCCCGCTTTGTGAGCTTAATCAAACCTCTTCTTAAACCTATGTATGGGTCCCGCCTCCACTACATGCTATACCACTTCATGACAACTCTGTGAATAAAGAAATACTTCCTAACATCCCTGTGGTTCATTGGAGTCTTCAACTTTCTCTAGTTTCCTTACATGCTTGGCTAGGTGAGGGTTCCAAACTGGTGCTGCATATTTCAATATGGCCTATCACGGTCACAGTGTACATTGTCCTGAACGATTCCTTTATTTAGATACTTCCGATTGCTGTTCTTAGGTTGCTACGGACACCCATAATGTCTGAAAGCTGTTGTTTGGCGTAGATGTACACATTACAGGAGATGTGCTGGTGTTATGCACACACTCAATATCCTTTTCCTTTAATCGGGTTTATTAAGACTCTTGCCCTTAGCTGAACTCTGTTTGGTGGTCTTCTTTGCCTCTTCCCCCAATCTTCATGACTTTGCACTGGACACGGGTTGAACTCCAGGAGCCAGTTTCTGGACCAGGCATGCAGTCTGTTCAGATCTCTTGTAGATCTGCCTGGTCCCGTCAGATTTAATTCGTTCTCATCAATTTCACATTACACCTCAAACAGGACATTTGGATTCCAATATCCTTCCGAGTCAAGTCGTTCATTAATACTAGAACACACAGGGCCTTAAGACATCATTCCTGTGGCCTCCCCGGTCGTTACAGGTACTACCTCTGACACCGTCGCATGTGCCCATGAGTCGTTGTTGCTCCTGACAGGTATTCCCTGATTCATTTGTAGTGCACTTCCCCTGTTGTCCTGCCTGGCCTCCAGCTTGAACAAGAAAATGTTTCAAACCCTGTCTTACAGTCCAGAAAATACAATCTACCCACCCCTCTCTCTCTTGTCTTTACAGCAGCCCGTCACTCCTGTCATAGAACCAGGCAATTTTGTGACACAGATTTCCCATCCCTGAAACCAAGCAGACTCGTTCAGTTGATACAGTTCATTCCTTCCTAACTGAGCTCCACCACTCTTCTGACAGCTTTTTTCCAGAACTTTGCATACTAAAATAACACGTGAGTGGATACACTTGGTCTGTATTAATGCTCGTGTCAGTCTCCTTTTTTATAAATTGGGAATACATTTGACTGTCACTTCCGGTATACCTCATATTTCTCAATTCCCATACTCAGACTATCCCATCCCTATCTTATCGATTTTTGCAAGTTCCGCCCAGTTACACTACGGCGAGTATCCTGCGATAATAATAAACGATTACACGCCCCATCCCCACAACCCAATAGTCATACAGAGCCTGTAAGGAGAATACCAAATCGCCAGAAAAAGTTCAAAACCCTCACCCAACCGAAACCCCAACGCGATGCCCACATCCACATTTCACCCCACCCGATGTCTCTGGCATAACCATCCGGCCCAATTGCCTTATGAGGTACCTAGCTCATTTAGCAGTCTCTTCACTTCTCTTCCTCAGTTGTATATATTGTGTCCAATGCTGATGGTGTACCCCCACATCACTTCCTTTCTGGAGGCCCTTTTGTCTCCTCTCTGAACACTTATTTGAATCTCATGTTGAGCTCCTCACATACTTCTTGGTCTATTTGTTTTTTTTTTGTGACCACTCCCCCTGTCCTTCTTCCTCAGCCGATTACCTGGTTCTTTGAATGTTCTTCCATCTTGATGTGCTGTACAACAGGTTTGGGTCAGAATTGGGCTTTTGCTATCTCATTTTCACCATAACTGCCTTTGGGCCTCCCATCTTAACCTGTGCATATGATTTCTGGCTCTAACGACAGGTCTCTCTCCGTATTCCTCCTGGGTCTTTTGCTTCTATGGTATGCCTCTTCCATTTCCTAACACACTTGAATTTTGGCCTCCCTACAAGCTCATCCTGGCTTTTTACATTATTCCTGTTACCTTTTTCCCTTGGATATAACAATCTCTTCTCAGCTTTCTCAACATTTTCTTGACATATATTCCATCCTTTCCACAACTTGTCTCCCTGCCAGTTCTTTGTTCTACTGAACAGCGTTCAGGAAGTTCTTCATGCTGCATAGTCCCCTTTCTTTTAGTTTTGGCTTTACTTGTCCGCCCTTCTGCTTTCCCTTCCACTTGTAACTCTATTAATGTATTCACATAAAAAACCACATGTCACTGGCCCCCAGGGGTCTCTTTCATATGTGATGTCCCGAACATCTGCACTACTCAAGGTAAATACAGTTCAATCTCGCTACTTCTTCCTCTCTTCTCTGGTATGTCATTTACGTGGTTGGTACATGAGGTTTCCAGTACCACCTCTTTTCATCTTACTCTCCAGGTTTCTCGGCCCTCGCGTGGCTTCCAAGCTCTTCCAATAGATTTCCTCTGGTTGAAGTCACCCACTGATCAGCAGCTTTTTGCCCTGCTCATATGAAACCTGGCCACCTCAACCAGTGTGTCAACCCATCACTCTATTACTCCCATCATACTCTTTCCTTAGCCCTCTCCCGCTTTTCTAAGGTGGGTTATATACACTGCATTCATCTCCTTGGGACCCTCCATACTGAAAGCATTGTTTTTCTTGTAATCTCTTGCTTCCATCTTCTCCTCTCTCCAGTTCATCAATTCCATCGGTTTTAGATCAGCCAGTGCCACTCCTCAACCTTCTCTGTCCCTTTGTCTTTCCTCAGGATTCGATATCCGTTGGAAGATGGCAACTGTTATCAACCCTGTGAATTTGGTTTCTTGTGAGGGCTATGATGGTCCGGTAAATGCTTTTTGAATCTTTCGTTGCCACCCTCCCCCACTTAATATTTCCATCAGCGTTGGTGTACCATACCTTCAGTTTCCTCTCTAACACTGTGTTTTGGTGGTCTGTGAGGTGGGAGAGCTGTGGTGTATTTTGGGGTTCTACACCGTACAGTGCAGTGGGGGCTGTGAGTGTGGATTGTGGTCCATGTTGGGATAGCATGGTTGGTTGTGGAGTTCTGGGAGTGGTTCTGTATGTGCTTGCACTTGTTGCTCTGCCCTGCTTTGGTTGTCCTCAGCTGATTCTGTCCTTGCCTCTCCTCCTAGCTTCTTTCACGTTTGCGTCCTCTTCCTCAGCTGCTGTCATTCTGTTTTAGTTCTGTCTCAGTCTAGGAACACCCTATTGTATGCTGCCCAGTCCTCCAACCTTGGTTTCTCTTGGAGGATCCTGTTTCACATTGTGTCTGTCAACATCGTCGGTCATTTTCTCCCCTTCAAATATCCCCCTATTATCTGAAAATTTACTATCTCAGGCATTTCCTCTTCACCTGTTTCTTTGATGATGTTCTCAATCTCCTGCCTTTCTGCCTGCCATTTTTCAGTATGTGTCCTACCCTCACTCTCCTGAAGCCCATGAATAAACACTGACTTCGCCCTCTCCTTCTCCCATTCCCTTTTCCTCTGTGTCTTTGGTTCCTGTCTGTACATGGCCATTTTCTCCCTTATTTTCCCCCTCTAGTTCTTGGTGGCATGTTTGGGCCTCTGCATATGACCTGTCCTCCTCACCACTCACACCCAGCTGCTCTCCCCCTTCATTCTTTGGCCCTGCTTGGTTGGCTGAAAGGGCCTTATTGTGTGTTATGTCTCCTTCCTTCCTTCCCATTGAGCCCCTCATTCAGAAGGGTTGTACCAGCTTCAGTTGATGTGCCTCCTCTGGTCAAAACCCCGGTAGCTCGCTTCAGCCTATTTACCTCATCTTCTAGGACCCTTATCCTTGCTACTGCAGCTTCGAGTTAGGACTCACAATTCTTCTTCTCCTCTCTCCAACCTCTTTTCCAATTTCACAGAAAACTGTGTCTCAATTTTTGCAGAAAGCTCTTCTAGTTTTCTCTCCAACTGTTGTTCCATCCTTTTGCATTGCTCTTCCATCAATTCTTCCTTACCAGAACTATTCCCCACTGATACCCGGGATCCTAGAGTCCCCCTCTAAGCAAATATTTTTTTTCTTGAGGGAAATGGTGGCAGAAGGGAGGAAGGGAAAGAGTGGTGGGATGGGGGGGGGGGAGAAAAAAGTGAGAGAGGGGGTAGGGGTGAGGGGGAATGCCTGAGTGGGTGGAGTGGAAGGGAGAGAAGAGAGAATGGTAGGTAGGTGGGTGTGGGTAGGGGGGTTTAAGAGGGAATGCCTGAGTGGGTGGAGTGGGAGAGGGAGAGAGTGAGAGTGAGAGGAGAGAGAGAGAGAGAGAAGAGAGAAGAGAGAGAAGAGAGAGAGAGAGAGAGAGAGAGAGAGAGAGAGAGAGAGAGAGAGAGAGAGAGAGAGTGGGGAGAGAGAGAGAGAGAGACAGGTCAGGAGAGTGGAAGAGAGAGAGAGAGAGAGAGAGAGAGAGAGAGAGAGAGAGAGAGAGAGAGAGAGAGAGAGAGAGAGAGAGAGAGACCAATATTGTCAAAGTACCACACTTGAATCCACTCCGAGGACAGCGAGAAGCAAGCTTTTATACCACAAGACGGGCAGCCAACAGCAACTTCACTCTGGCTGTACCCTTCTCCAGAACATCACTTCATCTGAGATCATTTATCCCGAGGATGACTCGAGTCTGGAACACATTTGCACAGCATTATGAAGTCAACGAGATAAAGTCAGTTGATCAAATGAGAATGCTGGCCCACAGATGACTCCAACTTCATCCTGTTCCCTACTTGTATTGTTGAGAAATGGCTTTACCAACTAAGATATAATTTATAAATATAAATATAGGGAACACTTAGCTGATAAAAGACAGCAAATCGTCTACACAGCCGCCCATGCAGACGAGGTCTTGAAAAGCTGTCGAAGTCATCTCTCAACACGCTGTCAAGAGTTATAATTTGTAAGATTATAAATTACCCCTAGGGGGTGTTATGTCAGCATATTTCATTCACTGATGGCTGACAAACTTACTTGTGTAGACTCAAAGGTCCGCACCTTACTGCCGACTATAGGTTGATTACAAACTCCTTGCGACTCAAGAACTGCGCAGTCCCCCGTACTACAAGAAATTCATGAGCTATGGTGTTCTTCACACCTTCGACAGATATCGGTGACTTGATGGAAGCTGAAGTGTCCTTGGATGTCCACGTCTTCCATTAGTCAAGGAATAGCAACTGGTACACTATGTTCCACAAGATTTGTCTTTATTGTTCACAATCTTATCACTAAAGAAGCTGATCACACTTCTCTTAAGTGTTTATTGTGTTTTATGAGACACTTTGTTCACACTAACGCACAGATCGTTCTTTTGTTGGTTATCCAGCGTTATGTGTCACTCTCAGTAAGAGTCAAACGTAATTTGAACACGCCACAGCGCCCCACGCCGTTTACTGCCCTTGCACAACGGAAAAGCTGACATAGTAACTTTTGCTTCCTTGCACTTCTCGATGAAGCAAAGCAGAATGTTTATTAAATCTTGCTGTCTTAAGCATAGACAACATATGGTCCCTATTTTACTATGGTCAATAAAGTGGGAGCAGGTTTTTCCTTAATTGTCCTGCTAAAGTAAGAGATGTTACTGTCTTTTATTAAGCTACACTTTGCAACACAGGACCGCATGGAGCGGTCGAGCCACGTCACATACACTGGTATGCATCTGGGTCAATACTAGCTGTAGCAGAAAACAAGATATTTGCCCCTTCTGAGCAGGGCTGGGCCCCTCAGGGCTGAAAGGGCCAAAGGGGCTGTCTACCACACTCCTGGAGAAAATTTCTCCACACTCGGGGGGCGACGGAGGTTCACTGCAGGTGAACTAATTCATCACTTAACATTAATTTTAATTATCTCACTCGCCTCCATGTGCTTGTATTTTCTGAAAACCAAGGCGGGGGGGGGCTTTAGTCTGTGTGGTTTTCTGGTGGAGAATCACTAAATTTTGTTTTCAACACTGTGTAAATTCTAAACCGGGTACTAGTTTATTTATTGTATGCTTATTCACTACACCTTTGCTTAAAACATTCAACTGTCCTGATGCATTCCATTTACATCAGGATATACTGGTCACAATTTTTCCAAGTGGCCATTGGGACTCGGACTTCATTGTCGAGTAATCACCTATGTCACCAGGGTTTAAGAGACTTATGATTTTCATTAAACACCAGCTCCATATAGATAGTGTTCTCTCAATGAGGTGAGTTAGTCCTTCTTCAACAAATTTTCTCCACACGTTCAATCATTTATTAGGTGTGTTTGAATTTAGTCTGAGTTGCTCAGGTTCGAATTAAGAAGGATCCTCTATGATTCCTTTATCATCATGGGAGGAACAGGTTCGAGCTTCTGCCATGGAGTAATGAGATGGACTTAAAATTCTAAATTGTCCGATCATCGGTAATATAAGGTAGAGGTCTGTTCTGTTGTTAACTCTAATTTTTATTTCAGCACAACTGTTACAGAATTCTTCTAATCTAATTCTCTGACGTGAAGAGTCTTCCTTAAACAACGTTTTACAATACGATCCTTTCATATAAAATCGCCGAGCCCTGGGATTTAGGACCCTATGTATCTCCAACGACAACTGCGCGATTCAGCATCTGTTGTACTTCTTGTTGATCAAAAAATTGCTTATATAAGCAGAACCAGCATACAAAGTTAGTTGCATTATCTGAAATCATCAGTCTGGGACATTCCCTTCTGGCTGCAAACCTTCTGAATAATTTGATAAAGGTTTAGCAGTACATGTCAGTGGCTACTTCTAGATGTTATGCTCTAGTTGTAGCCACAAGTGAACAAACAGATGTACACCTTGATAGGAACTTTGTCAACTTGTTTTGGTTAAAATATTGGTCCTGTGGATCTAACCTGGCACCTCAAATGGAAGTGATATGACCAAACTCTTTCAGAGGGATAAGGATATGGGAGGTGGACCTGGATACTGACATATTCGCATATCGTAGTGACGAAAGTAATACAGTCCTTTATTTGTTGTTTCCTCACTTTGGTCGACCTTGAGGGTATCCAGTTTAGGATTGTCGTATATGGATAAAGTGTGTCAGCTACCCCACCATATAACAAGTTACTGTGGGCGTTTTGCACAATCAGTTTTGTTAGCCAATGATTCTTGGGGATCAATATTGGATGTATGGCTTCTTTAGGTAGTGAAGAATTATGAATTCTTCCTCGACATTCTATAATCCTTTCTGAGTCGAGATAAGTCCTTAAAGAATTAATTATGACAGGTTTCTTTGGGGATTTATCTCGAGTTTCCAGAAATTTATATTCTGTAGAGAAAACAACTTTCCCAGTATTTAATGGGTTCAAGATATTCATAATCAGGTTTTATTCCTTTAACGAATTTAAAGACAAGAGCTGTAAACTCTTAAAGAGTTTACCCAAACATGCTTATTTAGATCCATCAACTGACTATTTCCTGTTGTTGTCTGCAGTATTTACACAACTTATTTCTGCTGTGTTCAAGCAGACTGTTTCTTCTGGCATAATGTGAGCTTTTTGCTGAGGCCAGTTATTTTCATTAGAGAGCCAGTTCGGTCCGTGGAGCCATAATTTATTATCCACAAATTTCTTGAGTGGGAACCACGTGGACAACATTGTCAGACTGGATTTCTCTTGGGTAGAGACGTGGGATGTATATAAAAGAGAATATTCTCCCTGCATCTCTTTTATTTTTTTCTGTACTCTGTTCTGTACAAAGACCTGCTTACTCATTAATATTCTTAACATGGAGAACTGCTTCTTTATACTCCAGATACGGTTTATTCAAATTAGTGAGATGATAAGTCACTTGTGCTGTCAGTTTCCAATTGTGGTAATGTTCTGACCTTCACGGGTGCTACCCTGGCCTTTGAAGTAATAGTGTACTTACTTCAGCATTACTCATGTAAGCTACAGCGCCACATAACCTCTGGTTGACGCATCACAGAACACTATGTAATGTGCAATTGTTTCCTCTTGACCTATTTGTATGGGGAATGTAATTTGATGAAGTTGCTTAAACTCCTTGAAATTTCATCCCATGCTTGATCATTTCTAGAGGCAAGTTCTCTTCCCATCCAATATTTTGAGCTTCCATGCATCTGGCATAAGCATTTTTTTTACCCTTTATGGTAATTGGTTGAGATGAGAAGAGTCCTAGAGGATTCAAAACTTTGTGATACCTCTGACAGTAAAACTACGTTTAGTGAGTGTACTGCATGATTTATTGTTTATCTTTTTGAGGGACTCAAAGTATTTCCGGTGTGTTCCAAATTAAGCTCCCAAGATATTGTTGCAATCAGGTATTTTCAGCTTCTGGGAAATCTTCCTTGATTAAGTTCCTTAATTGCTTTGAATTAGTATTCCACATCTTAGAAGGCATATTTGCTTCTTTCATTCTCCTTGTTGCTTCTCTGTATAAGGGATTTCAAATCCTCCTCTTTTATTCACAGTAGTACCTTGTAGATTTTTCCAATAGAATAAGTTTTCTTTAAGATTCTTTGAAGGGACTTTTCAGATTTCTTCAAATGTATATTTAGAGTAGCTTCTTTGTAGAAATGGAGAGGATGTTGCACCAAATAATCTGATTTGAAACGATAAGTTTTCACAGGACATTGAGATCATGTGGATTTTCAGGCACAAGAATCGAGTATACTCTCTATATTTCTTGTTAGTCCTACTCTAAAGAAGCTTTGGAATTATCAGCCGTGTAGGCTTTGGGTTTGTTTCGAAATTTCATAAGCACGTCTCCAAGCTTCTCAGTTAGTGAGGGTCCGGTCATCAGACGTCATTAAGACTTGCTACATCTTTATTTGCTCGTGCTCTGCAATTTATACAACACGTAGTGGAGTGGTTTCAGAACTCTTTTTGGGGGGACTCCATGGTGTGAGGGAGATAATGGAGCGTTTGTCTTCAACTTTCTTCGACTATTTCTCAATGAATTTATGTCAAACCTGTTTCTTGTATATATTATCATAAGACAGTCAGTAGCTCGGGATTCTTCTGAGATTCTGGTATTTGTGCTTTATTTTGTTCCGAAAAGCCATGCGATAATTGTTAGGCAGATGTAGTGATTTAATTTCCATGGTAATGCTAACCCCAACACTGTCCATCTTTATATTTGACAGGGTCCCAAAATATTGGTTATAAGTCTTGAGGATCTTGTGGGCTTGGTTTTTTTATTTACATCAATACTATCGCAATCTAAATCCACAACTTATCATACTGAGTTCATTCATTGCCTTCCAGTAATGATAATTTTTGTGTGGTACATGATCAGCGGTTTTATATTTCTCGTAACTAGTACATTTTCCACTGAATCAATTATCAGCTTCTTTCCACTTTGAGAGGGAATGGACACTAATATCATGTGGCCTCTGCTGTTTTCAGAGTGAACATCATTGTTTTATATTACTATATTTTGCACAAAATACAGTGATAATAATCACTTTCCAATGATTAATCAATTGGACTAAATGTGTCCGTCTGTATGTCAGGGACAGGCTAAACTTGCACCTTAGCTGCTTTCTGTGTGCACCTGTTTCTTTTAATTCCCTGGATCGCACAGACTTAGGCAAATCATTTACTACCACAGTTTCTCTGTCTGTTTCCTGTTTCCTAGTCCAATCGTGATTCTGGCTAGGTCATATGGTCTGTTTACCAGAATTGTGGAAAAAAACAGCTATATCTAACTGTATTTTGGCATTATGTTGTTTATTCAGTTTCTGACAACCACTGTTCTTCTTATGAAGGGGCCTTTGTGAGCCTTGATCAAATAATGTTAGCACATTGGTTTTTGTGTAAATTTATTAGATAACTCAACTCGAGCTACGGGAGAGCAGTTGCTTTAAAATTATTCTCCAGTTAATGCTGTTGGCTTGTTACACTTCCTGGATTCTGTGGAAGTCTGCTGCTGTTCAGCAAAAAGTATTTGGGCCATAATGTGTATGGATTGATACCCCTTGCATTTATAACACTTCTTTCAGAGGGCATTTTCTTCCTTGCTGTTCACCTAAACACTTGATGCACCTTTTTCAGCTGATAACAGTTGTTTTACGGGCCTCCATTGATGTGTAATTTTGAAACAATACTGTGCCCCAATGTGTTCCATCACAATGTACACATTTTGGAGTACGTTATATGTGTGACAGTTTGTTATTGTCTGTTTTATTCACAACTTGATAAATGCCTATATGGGATTTCTCATTTATGTGGAGTTTCTGTGGGAGTAGGTATACTCCTATTTTTACTGAGTGGAGGTTTATTATCCACTGGATTTGTGGATTCTTCATCTTGTCTCGCTGCTTTGTATGCATGAATCTATTGTTTGTAAACCCATTGCTAATTTTCTTCACCAAGTGATAATAGGTTTATTGAACATAATAATATGAATCGTTCAATAGTTTGTGGTGACAACTTATCTTGTTCAATACCATGACAAACCTATCACATTGGTCCTTAGGTCTATTTAGTCAACCGTAGAGATCTGAGGACTATTGACCAATGTGATTCTAAAATGCCTGTTAAGTCTGAAAACAGTGTTTGGGTGGCTTTCAAGGGGTTTATTTTAAGGACTGCTTGTTAACTCTGACCTTGTCAGCATCGAGTAATTGTCATGCTAAGACACGTAAGGCTATTTTGATTAATTACCTTAAACCACCGGAAATGACTTTAATCAGTTCATAGGGTTCTCCCTTCACAAGACATTTAAGATAATTGAACTTAGCAATTCTTCATCTATTCAGTTGTGAATTGTACATATGGGATTGAAAACCACTAATGAATTCTTCATAATTAGGTCCTCTGGAAATATGTAATGACAATGTAGGGTAAGGCTTTGGTAATATGACACGTGTTGTTGTTTACAGTGTATCAGGGTGTTTGCCCACTTAAGTTTTACGGTATTAGGTCTCTGTGACCTGAGTTTTGCGGCAGATAGCTTGTACTCCTGTCCACCATAATTGTTGAATTACTAAAAGTATCCAAAACATTTTTAATTTCATCCGCAGATGGATCTGATTCAATGGAAATTTATTTTCATAATGTGTATAGTCTGAATTAATTATTTTCCAGTCGTTGTGTAAGTAATTCAAATTTGACCTAAAGATCATCAAAATCTATGTTTGTATCTTGAGCTAATCCTATACAGACTGAATTGGATTTTTCTAATTGTGATATCGTAGTCTGTAAAAGACTGAAACTGGAAGTTTTCAAACAAGCCATTTTATGGTATATTGAATGAAAATTCTGACCACACTTTCCCCCCCCCTTTGAGTGTTTTAAAAAACACTGTACTTTTTTCTATAAACAGGCTGAGTTTCTTGTATCGCTTAAGGTCATACCGGCAAATAATCGAGTCAGACATACTGACACTACTAGAGGCTTAACCTCAGGGGTCAATGACATGAGGGTACACCGTACCTGTGGGCTGATGTTTATGGGCTTGGTGTTTGCTGTGTCAGGCCTGACCACGGTGGGATTTAATCGTAAAAATAACGATATTATACAACTTCATTTTAACTATATCACTTATAATGTCACTGTATATAATGTAAATCACACGTGAATAATTACTTACACATTATAACTGGTCACTGTTTAAAACTGTATTTGAAAGCTTACACTTTTTATATTAAGTTCCTTTAATAAAAAAAGGTAGATCTATTAAGAAACAAACTTTTAAAACCAATTGTCCTCTTAATTTCTGTCATATTAACATTATAAAACCTCTGTGTATCTCACTCAGACAAACCCGAAATCATTGGGGTTGTTGTCTTGAATCAGCACTTCTTCGAGCTTGGAGCAGTGGATGCAGGGTTCATCCCCCGTTTTTCTTGTTTGGGTGAGCCACCCAGCTCCCGTTTTCTTTGGGGTGAACGCTGGGGGAGCCGGGGGGACTGTTTTCTTTTGGCTGCCCATTCTTGTGATTGAGTCTGGAGGGACTATACTGGATTTAAATTGTAAAACATCTAGTTTTACAGCTTTTTTCGAAGGGACCTTGGTCGTGGTTATTTGTACACTGGTAGTAACAAACAATTTGGACCCACCAGTGTGGCCTTTATCCGGTTCGAGCACGGCCTATATGGTTGTGAAATGGCTTTAAAATAAGATATATTTATAAATTAAATATAGGGGGAACACTTAGCTGATAAAAGGACAGCAAATCGTCTACACAGCCGCCCTGAGACAAAGGGTCTTGAAAAGCAGTTCGAAGTCATATCTCAAACGGGATGTCAAGTGTTATAATTTGTAAGATTATATAATTACACTAGGGGGGTGTTATGTCAGCATATTTCATTTCACTGATGGAGTGACAAACTTCTAGTGGTGTGACTCAAAGGTCGCACCTTTCTGCCGATTTGGTTGATTACAAACGCCTTGCGGCTCAAGAACTGCGCAGTCCACCCATACTACAAAGAAATTCACAAAGCGTGGAGGCTATGGTTGTTCTTCACCTTCGAAGATTATCGGTGATTGATAGAAGGCTGGAAGTGATCCCTTGGATGTCCTCGTCTTCCATAGTCTAGGAATACGCACATGGTAACACTAGGTTCCACAAGATTTGTCTTTATTGTTAACCCAATCTTATCATAAGAAGTGATCACACTTCTCTTAAGTGTTTATTGTGTTTTTATGAGACCACTTTGTTCACTCTAACGCACAGTGGCTCTTTGTTGGTTATCTGGCGTCAGTGTCACTTCTCAGTTAGAAGTCAAAAGTTAATATGACCACGCACAGCGCCCCTCAGCCTTACTGCCCCTTGCACAAAGAAAAGCTGACCTTAGTACTTTTGCTTCCTTTTGCCACTTCTCGATGAATGCAAAGGCAGAATGTTTTCAAAATCTTGCTGTCTTAAGCATAGACAACAATTCCACTATCTTTAACTATGGTAATTAAAGAGGGAGAGGATTTTCCTTAATTGTCCTGGCTAAAGCTAAGAGATGTACTGTTCATATTAAGCTACTCTTTGCAACACAGGACGCACGGTGAGCGTCGAGCCACTTCACTACTGGTACTGCAATCTCGGGGGTCAATTACTCGCTGTAGCGCAGGTAATCAAAATATTTGACCCTTCTGAGAGGGACTGGGCCCTCAGGGCTGAAAAGGGGCTGGAAGGGGGCTGATACCACCCTCCTGGAGAAATTGTTCTCACCATGTATGTTTCATAACAATAAAAATACTTGATGTGCCAAAACAATAAAAATGCTTAAAATGACTTTGTAGTTAACAGCTCTTAGCTTGTCATTTAAAAGTTAGGAATCCTGAACCTGTATGAGATTGCTAATAAAGCTAGGTTATCCTTTGACCTAACCTTGCCAAACTATGTTGTAAAGAGAGGAGAGAGTAAGGAAGAGAGAGGAGAGGTGGATTGGGGGTGTAGGGGTGTGAGGGGAATGCCACAGTGGGTTATGGGGGAAAAGGTTGGGAAGGGAGGGATGAGAGACTGAGAGTGTGGGTCATTATGGGGGATTATGGGGGCTTGAGGGTGAATGCTGAGTGGGTTGAGGTATTGTGGAGGGAAGGAGAGGAGAGGAGAGAGAGAGGAATGAGAGAGAGAGAGGAAAGAGTGACGAAGAGTGAATGTGTGCACCCGTGTCTCTTGGTGTCAGGTCGCCAAGCGGTGGTAGAGTGGTGGGTAGGTTGGAGGGGGTACGGGGTGAGGGGGAATTGCCAGAGTGGGGAGGTGGGGGGGTCTCTGTGGGAGCCAGAGTAGGGGTTATAGGGGGGAGGACTGTGAGAAAGGGAAAGCCTAAATAGTAACGCTTATAATAATACTAACAATAAACAATTTGCTAATAGTTCAATACCAGCTTCCACAAGCAATGAAACATGCACTGTGTATGTATTACATGGAGTTTACCTGGAGAGAGTTCCAGGGGTCAACGCCCCCACGGCCCGGGTCTGTGACCAGGCCTCCTTGTGGTCAGTGCTTGATCAACCAGGTGATTACTCCTGGCTGCACTCAATCGAATACAAGATCCACCAGCCCGGCTGGTCCAGGTACCGACTTTAGGTGCTTGTCCAGTGCCGCTTGAAGTTTGCCAGGGGTTTATTGTAATCCCCCTTATGTATTGCTGGGAGGCAGTTGAGCAGATCTCGGGCCCCTGACACTTATTGGGTTGTCTCTTAACGTGCTAGTGGCCACCCTGCTTTTTCATTGGGGTGATGTTGCATCGTTGCAAGTCTTTTGCCTTTCGTTGTGGTGATTTTCGTGTGCAAGTTTGGTACTAGTCCTCTAGGATTTTCCGGTGTATATAATCATGTATCTCTTTCCACCTGCGTTCCAGGGAATACAGGTTCAGGAACTTCAAGCGTCCAGTATTTGAAGTGTTTTATCACCACTATGCATGCCATGAAGGTTCTCTGTACATTGTCTAGCGTCAGCAATTTTCACTGCCTTGAAAGGTGCTGCTGTTAGTGTGCAGCAATATTCAGCTAGATAGAACAAACGACCTGAAGGTGTCATCATGGTTGGCATTACTAGTTTTGAGGTTCTCATTATCCATCCTGGCACTTTTCTAGCAGATGCGGATTGATACAATGTTTGTTCTTGAAGGTTGAGAGCCTTGACATGATTCACTCCAGGTCTTTGGACGTTGGTTTCTCGCCTCTAATTTTGTGGCCGAGAATTTGTTTTTTGTATTGATGAAGTTTAATTTCCTCGTGTTTACCATATCGAAGTAATTGAAATTCCTCTCAGTTGAAACTTCATATTGTTTCTGCAGCCCATTGAAAGATTTGGTTGATGTCCGCCTCGAGCCTTGCAGTGTCTGCAATGGAAGACACTGACATGCAGATTCAGATGTCATCAGCAAAGGAAGACACGGTGCTATGGCTGACATCCTTCTTTATGTCAGATATGAGGATGAGACACAAGATGGGAGCGAGTTTACCTGGAGAGTTTACCTGGAGAGAGTTCCGGGGGTCAACGCCCCCGCGGCCCGGTCTGTGACCAGGCCTCCTTGTGGATCAGAGCCTGATCAACCAGGCTGTTGCTGCTGGCTGCACGCAAACCAACGTACGAGCCACAGCCCGGCTGATCAGGAACTGACTTTAGGTACTGTGCCTTGTGGAACAGAGCTTTTCCCGTAGCTGCCTCCAGACTTTACTCTGTTGACTATATCTTTGTGTTCTAGTTTGTGAGGAAATTATCAGATCAATCTACAAACTTTTCCTGTTATTCCTTTAGCATGCATTTTTGCAAAGTCTGTATATATTACAACTGCATTCTTTTTGTCTTCTAGTGCATCTAGGACCTTGTTCATAGTGATCCAATTGTTGAGACCAGACAGGAGCGACCTGCTCTAAACCATGTTGCCTGGGTTGTGCAACTGATGGTCTTTCTTGATGGGTGGCGTCTTGCTTCTTAGGACACTTTCAAAGATTTTTATGATATGGGATGTTAGTGCCATCGGTGTGTTTAGTAACTGTGGGACGACCCCCGTATCCATGCTCCCTCTCCACAGGATGGTAAAAGCGCGTGTAGGGGCTTCTTGCATGTTTTGATGGAAGCACGGAGTTGCATGGTCTCGCCTGGGGCTGAGTGCATGGGCTTGTCATTTATCTCCTGTTCGGAGTCATTTGGTGTCAGGATAACATCGGATAGGCTTGTGTTAACCAAATTCTGTGGCTCTCTCATGAAAAATTCATTTTGATCTTCGCTTCTCTGTCTGGTATAGCGGCTTGCTAAAAACTCTCATATTGCGGACTTGAGTAGCTCACTCATTTCATTGCTGTCATTGTGTAGGACCCATTTGTTTAAGTAGGGGCCCAATACTGTCGTTCATTCATTCATTAGAGAGTTTGCCGGTACTTCCGGTCCCGGGTCTTCTCCATATGGTGACCCGGCTGTGAATAGACGTTGTTCTCGACTTTGATTTGGCATAGTGAAAAGAAATACTTTAGGTTTCTTTCGATTTCCATTATGGCTTTTAGTATTCCACAGATTCTTGACTCCTTTAAAGATTCCTTTGCTTAAGTTCGATGTTTTCTATTTCTCTGACCAGTGGACTCCCTATGCTTTTCAGTATATTGGGCCTCTTTTAGCTGCTCTGTTATTCTTTTCGTCGCCTGTAAAGGGAGGCCTGTCTCTTTCTATTTTACATATACTCCTCCTTTTTTTAAAGGAATAAGCCTTGAGCATACATCGAGTGCCACCGAGTACCGAGTTAATCTGTCTAGGCATAAGTTGGGCGGTCTGTGTTGCTAGGTCTGCCTTCCAACTTATATCGGTTAGGACTTGGTTTACTTGGTCCCACTTTAAGTTCTTGTTATTGAAGATGAATTTTAGTGAAGGCTCCCTCGTGACTCTAATCTCATTATGTCGGTATGGGCTCCGGCATACATGTCTGAACATCAATTATGTTGTGATCTGAGTATATTGTTTTTGATATGGTGAATTTCGTATCAGTATCATCATTGTTAGTGAGATGAGGTTAGGTTTCTCCAGCTAGTAGGCTCTATTATTTGCTGGTTTAAGTTGAATTTTGTGCAGAGAATTAGAAAGCTCGTGTTTGTTGTGAGTTTTAGTCAGAGCTGCCTGGCTTGTGCTGTCACTGCCACAATTTATTTGTAATTAAGGTTGGCAGAATTACCGACAATATGTAAAGTAAATGGACTACACGTGCAACTAATGTGAGTATCTTTATGGTGGCAACGGTTCGCTCCTCTTATACGAAGTGGTTTTGCTTATACCTATTGTATTGCTTTTGTCACTACTATACTACTACTTCTACTACCACATAGTGAAACATCGAAATGGTACCTCACATAAGTATTGCACTCCATCTGTAGCCTTTATATACCTCTGTGTCCATGTATGGCTTGTAATGGCTTGATAAAGCTGCCTGGGAGAGCGAAACCGTTCGCTTGCCCACAGTAAAATATCACATTAGTTGAACTTGGTGTCCTTTTATTAACAACATTATTTGCTATATTCGTCCATTTTAGGTGCTACCTTAGTTGACAATCCCAGGTGCAAGATGTTGGGAGGCAGGAGCTGGAAGCTTTTCCAGAGTCGGTCATTTTTAACAGTGTTCCTGGAATTGCTGGGACGTTGCATCCGGAGGCTTGTAGGGACTACAGCAATGATAGGTTTTGGTTCTCATCTTTACTGCTAAAACTTCGACTCTCATATGAGGCATTAAGCAGTTCTGTGCAAACAAGTGACTCTGACTTGTTATGTTCCATGTCAGTCCTTATATACCGACGTATATCCTTTACTCAAACAACATACTATTATTATACTAGTAGTACGAAACATTGAACACTAACAATGTTTGCGTGTGTGGGGGGGAGAGATAAGACCTGTAGTGATTCAGTGTTCCACTGTTGTGCAGGAGTTCCTGGCAGGAGGTGAGGTGAGAGGTGCGACACAAGCAGGAGTCAGTGTGTGAGGATCCAGGCTGACTGTCTCAAGCTACCTCCACTAACTACCAATGATGTCCTCGTGGATCCCACTGTTGCCTCAGTAATGTATAATCTTCTCTGAGAGATTAAGCCTGTTTCAGTTTTAATCATGATATACATTACCTACAATTATTTTCATCAGAGACACCTGTGCAAAAGCTGGGTATCTTTATTGTTGGAAAGTTTTGCTTGATCGTAGGCTTTTCCTGTCGAGAAAGAGGGGTAGTGAGCTGAAGCAGTGGGAGGGGAGAGATGAAGATGATGTGATCAGTCCATAAACCTTAAAGTAGTAATTTACGTAGGTCAGTACCTCAGTTACAGAGGTGTTCAAGCATTCATATTTCTGAAGAGTATAAAAACTTGAACCATGGAGACTAGAGCCTTTTTACTAGTGAAGGTGAGTAATGGATAATCTGGATGGAAGTCTTTTAAAGTGGGTCCTACTAGTAGAAGCAGGAAGGAACGTAATAAAGATTCCAAAGTTGCACAAGTGTCATATTCCTCATGTTATCGTTTTCCAAAACAAGTTCCATCCGTCCTGTCTTGCTTAGATTTATTTTAGTCTTTATTTTGTATCCCCAATATTTTTATAGCAGTTTCCATTTAAAACACTTTAATAATCTAACCCTGAGTCTAACACCTTCCTTCTAGAATTTTCATCATAGGAGTCTTAAGCAGAGAAGGATAACCTAACTATTGTAAATACCCCAAGTCATTTGGTGTCTTTTTCATTATTATTTCTTCATTTTGTTTAATTGATCGAATGTTTAAAAATTAAACAACTTGCATAGCTTATATCAACACCTGAAATTACCACAGGAAAATGGATCACTTGAAAGCATCACTTCAATGGCAACAGAAAGTATAGCAAGTAAAGGTGGAAGCCCAGAGAACCTGACACAGGCAGCAGAAGTACAGTAAGTGAAGGTGGAGCCCCAGAGAACCTTGACACATGCCGCAGAAGTACAGCACATAAAGGTGGAGCCCCAGAGAACCTTGACAACTGCAGCAGAAGTTACAACAATGGAAGGAGGAGCCCCAGAGAACCTTGACACAGGCGCAGAAGTAACAACAAGTGAAGGTGGGAAGATCCAGATAACCTTGGACACAGGCAGCAGAAGTACAGAAATGAAGGTGGAGCCAGGAGAACCATGACACAGGAGCAGAAGTACAACGTGAAGGTGGAGCCCAGAGAACCTTGACACAGGCAGCAGAAGTACAATAAGTGAAGGTGGAGCCCCCAGAGAACCTTGACACAGGCAGAGAACAAACACAACATGTAACACAGAAAAGAAGAAATCAAACCATGTATTACAGGACACACACCGTGTGAAGTAAAATCAAAGTATGAGAAAGAGGAAGAAGGTAATAAAGAACAAAGATGGTCTGTCAGTGGACACCCAGCAGTGGAAAAGATGTTCAAGGACGCAACAAGGATCACCAACAAAAAACAAGAAAGCAAATATTTACGAAACTAACATTATATGAATGACAGCAAAGAAATAAAAGATGATAAACAAAACTATAAAATAAAAAAAATAGGAAAGCAATTAAAGAAAATAAAGAGATAAAAAGCTTAATAGAAAAGAAATTAAGAGAAGGTAGAAAATAATGGAGAGAAAAAGTTACAAATATGGCAGGAAGTGATAATGAGAGGACAGAAGGAAGATCTGAAGAAATATCTCAATAAAAAAGAAAACTAATATAAGAGAAATACAGCCAAAAGCGATCGCAAAAATATACAAACGAAAATCGAAAACGAAAATATGAAATAAACAAAATATTCAAGAAGAATGATGAACAAAGAAAAAAGGAAAAGAAGAAAAGGAAAAAATAACAGGACCAAAGAAATAACGACATGCTAAAAAATATAACCCACAGAGGAATGAATAAAAGTAGGAGATTAGAGGAAAGAGGAGAAATAAAAGCACCACGGAAAAAAATAGACAAAGTAAACAATAAAGATAGAACAGGAAAATAATAAAAGTAATAAAGTATTGTAAGAAAAAGATTGAGGGAAATTCGTTTGTAGAAAATAAAAGCAGAAGGAAAGTAAAGGAGACAGAGTTACAACGGAGAGAGATAAATAAAACAGCAGAAAGATAACAAGAAGTCAAACAAAATGTGATAAATACAAAGTGCAGAAAAGACTAGGCAAAGGTAGATAAGAGTTAAAAGAAACAGAGAAGAACGTCACAGACAAAGAACATCAAGCAGAAGAGGAAAAACATAAAAACGTTGAAAACCACAGAAAAAACATAAAGAATAGTAAACAGAAGAAGAAAAGTGGGAGTAGAACACCGCAACAAAGATGAAGAATGAAAAAACTTACAAGAAAGACTATAAAGAAGATAAGAAGAATAAGAGGAAGAATAACAATAATAAGATAAAGATTTTGAGTAGAAAAGGAAGAAAAATCAAAAGTAACAAGAATATGAAGAAAATATGAGAAAGAAGGAAAAACGAAGATAGAGAGCACATCTAAGTATAAGAAGCATAACAGAAGATGGTTAACTAGATTAGTATTGTAGAATAAGAAAAGAGGAACAAAGAAGGTTAGTGAAAATTCAAGAAATAAGAAAGGATGGATTAAAGAGAAAAGTGACAAAGAATTCAAGAAGCAGGATGGCATTAAATACAAGATAAAGACAGAGGATTGGTAAAAAATCTAATTTAAAACGATGGAAAACAACAAGTTAAAAGAAAACCAGGAATAGGAAGAATAGAAAACAGGAAGGATGTTGAGAAAAAATCCCGAAAATGAATAATGGAAAAAAAATCTAAGAGCAGAGAGAAGAAAGAATAAAATGAACCAAAAAAAAAAAAAATTTCCCCAGAAATACGAAAACATGGAAGCAAAAAAGGTAAAGAAAAAACAAGGAATAAGAAAAGAGGGAAAGAGAAGAAAGGTAAGAAAAGCTGGAAATAAGAAGCATTGACAGTTAAATTCCAGAATTTCAAGAAAGACAAAAATCCAAATATTATGAAGAGAGGCAGTATGACTAAGAAAAAAGAAGACTGGCAATAATCCAAGAATAAAGAAGACTGGATATAAATCAAAGATAAGAGAGTGACATTAAATTCAAGAATAAGAAGACTAGCAATATTCCAGAATAGAAAGACTGGCAACCAAACCAAGAATAAGAAGGTTTCGCAGTAAATCCAAGAATAATAAGAGTGGCAATTAAATCCAAGAATAAGGAAGGTCGGCAGGAAATCCAGATAAGAAGGTGGCAGTAAATCCAAGATTAAGAGAGTGGCAATAAATCAAGAGAGAGACGAGTGACGAGAGAGAGAGAGAGAGTGGGGACGAGAGAGAGTGAGAGGACAGGTCAGGGAGAGTGGAAGAGGAGAGAGTGAGAGAGAGACGAGAGAGAGAGAGGAGAGAGGAGATGAGACGGAGACGAGAGAGAGATTTGAGAGAGATGAGAGAGGAGAGAGGTGACCAATCTTGTCAAAGTACCACACTTGAATCCACTCCGAGGACAGCGAGAAGCAAGCTTTTATACCACAAGACGGGCAGCCAACAGCAACTTCCTTCTGGCCTGTACCCTTCTCAAGAAACATCACTTCAACCTGAGTCATTTATCCCGTGATGACTCGAGTCTGGAACACTTTGCACAGCATTATGAAGTCTACGCAGATAAAGTTCAGTGATCAAATGAGAATGTGGCCCAACACGTTGACTCCAACTTCATCCTGTTCCCTACTTGTATTGTTGAGAAATGGCTTTACCAACTAAGATATAATTTATAAATATAAATATAGGGAACCTTAGCTGAAAAAGACAGCAAATCGTATTACACAGCCGCCCATGCAGACGAGGTCTTGAAAAGATGTCGAAGTCATCTATCAACACGCTGTCAAGAGTTAATAATTTGTAGAGTTTATAAATTACCCCTAGGGGGGGGTGTTATGTCAGCATATTTCATTCACTGATGGTGACAAACTTACTTGTGATAGACTCAAAGGTCGACCCTTTAATTGCCGACTATAGGTTGATTACCAACTCCTTGCGACTTCAGAAGAACTGCGCAGTCCCCCGTACTACAAGAAATTCATGAGCTATGGTGTTCTTCACACCTTCGACAGATATCGGTGGATGACTTGATGGAAGCTGAAGTGTCTGGATGTCCACGTCTTCCATTAGTCAAGGAATAGCAACTGGTACACTATGTTCCACAAGATTGTCTTTATTGTTTCACAATCTTATCACTAAAGAAGCTGATCACACTTCTCTTAAGTGTTTATTGTGTTTTATGAGACACTTTGTTCACACTAACGCACAGATCGTTCTTTGTTGGTTATCCTGCGTTATGTGTCACTCTCAGTAAGAGTCAAACGTAATTTGAACACGCCACAGCGCCCCACGCCGTTTACTGCCCTTGCACAACGGAAAAGCTGACATAGTAACTTTTGCTTCCTTGCACTTCTCGATGAAGCAAAGCAGAATGTTTATTAAATCTTGCTGTCTTAAGCATAGACAACATATGGTCCCTATTTTACTATGGTCAATAAAGTGGGAGCAGGTTTTTCCTTAATTGTCCTGCTAAAGTAAGAGATGTTACTGTCTTTTATTAAGCTACACTTTGCAACACAGGACCGCATGGAGCGGTCGAGCCACGTCACATACACTGGTATGCATCTGGGTCAATACTAGCTGTAGCAGAAAACAAGATATTTGCCCCTTCTGAGCAGGGCTGGGCCCCTCAGGGCTGAAAGGGCCAAAGGGGCTGTCTACCACACTCCTGGAGAAAATTTCTCCACACTCGGGGGGCGACGGAGGTTCACTGCAGGTGAACTAATTCATCACTTAACATTAATTTTAATTATCTCACTCGCCTCCATGTGCTTGTATTTTCTGAAAACCAAGGCGGGGGGGGGCTTTAGTCTGTGTGGTTTTCTGGTGGAGAATCACTAAATTTTGTTTTCAACACTGTGTAAATTCTAAACCGGGTACTAGTTTATTTATTGTATGCTTATTCACTACACCTTTGCTTAAAACATTCAACTGTCCTGATGCATTCCATTTACATCAGGATATACTGGTCACAATTTTTCCAAGTGGCCATTGGGACTCGGACTTCATTGTCGAGTAATCACCTATGTCACCAGGGTTTAAGAGACTTATGATTTTCATTAAACACCAGCTCCATATAGATAGTGTTCTCTCAATGAGGTGAGTTAGTCCTTCTTCAACAAATTTTCTCCACACGTTCAATCATTTATTAGGTGTGTTTGAATTTAGTCTGAGTTGCTCAGGTTCGAATTAAGAAGGATCCTCTATGATTCCTTTATCATCATGGGAGGAACAGGTTCGAGCTTCTGCCATGGAGTAATGAGATGGACTTAAAATTCTAAATTGTCCGATCATCGGTAATATAAGGTAGAGGTCTGTTCTGTTGTTAACTCTAATTTTTATTTCAGCACAACTGTTACAGAATTCTTCTAATCTAATTCTCTGACGTGAAGAGTCTTCCTTAAACAACGTTTTACAATACGATCCTTTCATATAAAATCGCCGAGCCCTGGGATTTAGGACCCTATGTATCTCCAACGACAACTGCGCGATTCAGCATCTGTTGTACTTCTTGTTGATCAAAAAATTGCTTATATAAGCAGAACCAGCATACAAAGTTAGTTGCATTATCTGAAATCATCAGTCTGGGACATTCCCTTCTGGCTGCAAACCTTCTGAATAATTTGATAAAGGTTTAGCAGTACATGTCAGTGGCTACTTCTAGATGTTATGCTCTAGTTGTAGCCACAAGTGAACAAACAGATGTACACCTTGATAGGAACTTTGTCAACTTGTTTTGGTTAAAATATTGGTCCTGTGGATCTAACCTGGCACCTCAAATGGAAGTGATATGACCAAACTCTTTCAGAGGGATAAGGATATGGGAGGTGGACCTGGATACTGACATATTCGCATATCGTAGTGACGAAAGTAATACAGTCCTTTATTTGTTGTTTCCTCACTTTGGTCGACCTTGAGGGTATCCAGTTTAGGATTGTCGTATATGGATAAAGTGTGTCAGCTACACCCACCATATAACAAGTTACTGTGGGCGTTTTGACAATCAGTTGTGTTAGCATGATTCTTGGGGATCAAAATTGGATGTATGGCTTCTTTAGGTTAGTGAAGAATTATGAATTCTTCCTCGACATTCTATAATCCTTTCTGAGTCGAGATAAGTCCTTAAAGAATTAATTATGACATGTTTTCTTTGGGGATTTATCTCGAGTTTCCAGAAAATTTATTCTGTAGGAGAAAACAACCTTTCCAGTATTTAATGGGTTTCAAATATTCATAATCAGGTTTTGATTACTTTAAACGAATGTAAAAACACACATACACACACACACACACACACACACACACACACATACACACAACACACACAAACACACACACAACCAGAGAGAGAGGGGAGGATGAGCCAGCAAGACTGGATCTTGTGTTCACCCTGAGCAGTTCAGACAATGAGGACATCACTTACGAGAGGCCCCTTGGAGCTAGCGATCACGTGGTTCTGAGCTTTGATTATATAGTAGAGTTACAAGTGGAGAAGGTAACAGGAACTGAAGGGGTCAGGCCAAACTATAAAAGGGGGGACTACACAGGTATGAGAAACTTCCTGCAGGAGGTTCAGTGGGACAGAGAAATGGTAGGAAAATCAGTAAACGAGATGATGGAATATGTGGCAACAAAGTGCAAGGAGGCAGAGGAAAGGTTTGTTCCGAAGGGAAACAGAAATAATAGGAAGACCAAAACGAGTCCTTGGTTTACCCAAAGGTGTAGGGAGGCAAAAACTAAGTGCAACAGAGAATGGAAAAGGTACAGGAGGCATAGGACCCAGGAAAACAAGGAGATTAGTAGAAGAGCCGGAAACGATTATGCACAGATAAGGAGGGAGGCCCAGCGACAGTATGAAAACGACATAGCATCGAAAGTCAAATTTGACCCGAAACTGCTGTATAGCCACATTAGGAGGAAGACAACAGTCAAGGACCAGGTGATAAGGCTGAGGAAAGAAGGTGGAGAACTCACAAGAAACGATCAAGAGGTATGCGAGGAGCTCAACACGAGATTTAAGGAAGTATTTACAGTAGAGACAGGAAGGACTCTGGGGGGACAGACCAGATGGGGACACCAGCAAGGAATACACCAACAAGTGTTGGACGACATACATACAGATGAGGAGGAGATGAAGAAACTGCAAAGGGACATCGATACCTCAAAGGCAATGGGACCGGACAACATCTCCCCGTGGGTCCTTAGAGAGGGAGCAGATATGTTGTGCTTGCCACTTACCACAATCTTCAACACGTCCCTGGAAACTGCGCAACTACCTGAGGTATGGAAGACGGCAAATGTAGTTCCAATTTTTAAAAAAGGAGACAGAAAAGAGGCACTAAACTATAGACCTGTGTCATTGACGTATAGAGTGTGCAAAATTATGGAGAAGATTATCAGGAGGAGAGTGGTGGAGCACCTGGAACGGAACAAGAGTATATGCCAACCAGCACGGATTCACAGAAGGCAAATCCTGTGTCACAAACCTTCTGGAGTTTTATGATAAAATAACAGAAGTAAGACACGAGAGAGAGGGGTGGGTTGATTGCATCTTCTTGGACTGCAAGAAGGCCTTTGACACAGTTCCTCACAAGAGATTAGTGCAGAAGCTAGAGCATCAGGCGCATATAACAGGAAGGGCACTGCAATGAATCAGAGAATACCTGACAGGGAGGCAACAACGAGTCATGGTACGTAATGATGTATCACAGTGGGTACCTGTGACGAGTGGGGTCCCACAGGGGTCGGTCCTAGGACCAGTGCTATTTTTGGTATATGTGAACGACATGATGGAAGGGTTAGACTCAGAAGTGTCCCTGTTTGCAGATGATGTGAAGTTAATGAGGAGAATTAAATCTGATGAGGACCAGGCAGGACTTCAAAGAGACCTGGACAGACTGGACACCTGGTCCAGCAAATAGCTTTTCGAATTTAATACTGCCAAATGCAAAGTCATGAAGATAGGGGAATGACACAGAAGACCACAGACAGAGTATAGGCTAGGTGGCCAAAGACTGCAAACCTCACTCAAGGAGAAAGATCTTGGGGTGAGTATAACACCGAGCATGTCTCCGGAAGCACACATCATATGGGCGCCTGGCAAACCTGAGAACAGCATTCCGATACCTTAGTAAGGAATCGTTCAAGACACTGTACACCGTGTATGTCAGGCCCATACTGGAGTATGCAGCACCTGTTTGGAACCCGCACTTGATAAAGCACGTCAAGAAACTAGAGAAAGTACAAAGGTTTGCCACAAGGTTAGTTTCAGAGCTAAGGGGAATGTCCTATGAAGAAAGATTAAGGGAAATCGGAATGACGACACTGGAGGACAGGAGGGTCAGGGAAGACATGATAACGACATATAAAATACAGCATGGAATAGACAAGGTGGACAAAGACAGGATGTTCCAGGGAGGGGACACAGAAACAAGAGGCCACAATTGGAAGTTGAAGACACAAATGAGTCAGAGAGATATTAGGAAGTATTTCTTCAGTCATAGAGTTGTAAGGCATTGGAATAGCCTAGAAAATGACGTAGTGGAGGCAGGAACCATTCACAGTTTTAAGACGAGCTTTGATAAAGCTCATGGAGCGGGGAGAGAGAGGACCCAGTAGCAACCAGTGAAGAGGCGGGGCCAGGAGCTAAGCCTCGACCCCTGTAACCACAAATAGGTGAGTACAAATAGGTGAGTGAGTACACACACACACACACACAAACACACACACACACACACACACACACACACAAGAAGCATGAAGACAAGGGGAAAAATGCGATTGAAAGCATCATGAAGGCAATAGGAGAAGATGACATGAGCCAGTTGGTAAATTTTCGGAGAATAGGGGGGTTTGCAAGAGAGCCCGGCCAGTGAAAGTGACTTTCAAGACAGAATCAACTCAGAACAGGATCCTGCAGGAGAAATCGACTGCGACAGAACACAGGAAGAAAGGAAGAAACTGAGAGAGATGATACAAAGACGAAAGGAGGAAAGAGAGGTGAGGATGGAGATGGACACGAGAACCCAGAATCAGGAGGAAGATCAAACACAACCTCCCTCACAGCCACCTACAGAAGCCCCCCAACCAGGACTACCCAAATGCAGCCAAACATTATAACCCAAGTCACACATGCCATATCCAATGCCCCCACCCACCTCATTACAAACTCCACCCCCACAGCAACCACCCATAGTTCCTTATCAGGTCTCCCACTTCCCCCACCCCAATGTACCCACTAAACCACAGTTTTAGAAAAGAAGTTGAAGTTGTGGTATACAAATGCAGATAATGCAGATGGGATAACAAATAAGTGTGAGGAGTGGCATGAAAGAATCAAGGAGACATCCCCAGACATAATATATCAATATCAATATCAAGTTTATTCTCTATAAGGATTACAATGCTGAATTTACAGAATTTAGTTATTGTGTGGTTTACATGTAGGAAAATACTAATTACAGAGGGGGCCACTAGAACATCTAGCATGGCTAGGCATTTCGAGCAGACTTAGATTAATTCTTAACTTCAAAATATTACAAATTAGGAGGTAAGTTGGTATTCATGTAATTAGTTGATGGGGTGTATCAGGGAGATAAGATGTTTTCTAATGGTAGTTTTGAAGGTGATGAATGTGTCTGCAGTTGTAGAGTTTTCAGGTAGGGTGTTCCAGATTTTAGGACCTTTGACATTGAATTTTTGTAAAGGTTTAGTCGGACACGGGAATGTAATAGTCTTTGGGGTTGGAGGTTAGTGGGGAGGATGTGGAAGAGTTGGAGGAGGACAATGAAGAACTAACCACTGATGAGCTGCAAGATCACCTTCAACAGCAGAGGCCAGACCTGAGGAAACTGCTCCGGAGGAGGGGATAGAGAAATTGAAGAAGTTGCCTTCTTCAAAGATTAAGGAAATGTGTGCAATGTGGCTTAAAGTGCAAACCTTTTTTGATGAAAATCACCCTCACACAGCTATTGGAAACCATGCTGGTGACTATTACACTGACAATGTTGTGAAACACTTTAGGAATGTCATAAAGGAACGGGAGGTACAGGCTTCTGTGGACAGATATATTGTGCGACAGAGGTCCACTGACTCTCAAGCTGGTCCTAGTGGCATTAAAAGAAGAAGGGAAGTAACCCCGGAAAAGGACTTGACACCTCAAGTCCTAATGGACTGGATTCCCCTTCTAAACACTAACACCATCCATACTTTCCCCTCCTCCCATTCCATCAGTCATCACCGGGTCTTCGATAGAGGTGGGTGTCATGTAATTGTGCCTGTCTTCTTCAGTTTGTGTGTATTAAAATTAATGTTTCTTGTGGTAATTTTTTTTTTTTTCAATACTTTGCGGTGTCAGGAGCGGATTGGTTTGATTTCCATTATTTTTTTGTGGGGAGGATGAACTCGACTAACGATAATTTCAACTAACGATGAGCTCTCAGGAGCAGATTAAGTCGTTTGTTGAGGGGGCCCCTTTCT
>NC_069489.1:5921293-5948326 GCF_026875155.1 Cherax quadricarinatus | reverse complement strand
AAAGAGGGGGGTTTAGAGGGGGTTTTAAGTGATGGTGGTAGGGGGTTGTAGTGGGGGGGTAGAGGGGGGGTACTGGTTGTGATGGGGGTAGAGGGGGTAGTGAGGGTGGTAAAAGGGTGGTACTTGGTTGTGATTGGTAGGGGGTGGTAGTGATTGTAAATTGGGGGGTTTAGAAGGTGGTATTTATGGGGGGTTGGGAGGGTGGTACTGGTTTGATGGTGGAAAGAGGGTGGTAGTGTTGTGATGGGGGAGAGGGGGGGTAGTGTTGGTGGTAGAGGGTGGTACGATTGTGATGGTGGTGAGGAGGGTAGTGATGGGGGTTTGGGGTTTGGTAGTGATGGTGGTAGAAGGTGGTACTGGTTGTATGGTGGTAGAGGGTGGTAGTGATGGTGGTAGAGGGGGTACTGGTTTTTATGGGGGTAGAGGGTGGTAGTGATTGTGAGGGGTTGGGTAGAGGGTGGTAGTGATTGTGATGGTAGTAGAGGGTTGTAGTGATGGTGGTAAAAGGGTGGTACTGTTTGGCTGGTGGGAGGAGGGCCAGAGTTTCTCAAGCGGCCCTGGGGCAAAAAAAACCAAAGAAGGGGGGAAACCCCCACCAAAGGATTGGGTCCCTGTTCTTTAGGGAAAGGGGGGATTCCCCTTTTCCAAGCAATAGAAAACCCTGAACCCCCCTTTGCTGCTGGCCTTTCCCCTCATCAAAAAACTCCACAATAAAGGAAAAGTAAACTTTTAATTTCGTTTTTTTTTGCATGTCCCATTCCATTCCTTTTAAAAGGGAAATGTTATTTCATGAAAAAAAAAAAATCGGACTTTGGGGTGTCGGGGGAAAGGGATTAATTCTTTTTCCCATTATTTCTTTTTGGGGAAAAATTTAACTCGACCAAGGGCAATTTGGGCCCAAAACGGCAACCCCTCTGGAACGGTTTAAATTTCCTTTGGGGTTTGGGGGGGTCCACTGTACTTTATTTTTGAAGGAAAGTGTGATAGTAGGTAGGAAAAAAATTTTCTAGGGGTGTTTTACCTTTATGTACCTAAAACATTACATGTTACAAGAAAACCCCTTGGGGGGACAACCATATTTTTTTACCGTAGTCCCCCCGGGGTAGACATAAAAACTTAAAAACCCACCCCTGGTCACGGAAAGGGGTTCCTTCAAACTCACAATCTTATCCATATCTACCCAAACCCAGTTGGATTGGATAGCACCCAAAAAGTAGGGTTTGGAACTAATTAATTGGGGGAACTGTAAAATTATATTAGGGTAGCAAAATAAAGGGGGGGGGGGGGGTGGGTTTACACTGGATATACCCATCAAGGAAAAACATTTGTACAAATCTCTCCACTTACCAGATATTCCGGGTGGTATTTGATGTGGGCCGGGATCATTTCATAACCTATCCAATAAAAACATACCTAGTTTGAGACACTTATGCACATATGGGAATCTTTATTCCCTTTCCCTGCATAAGTGTAAAAATCTTCAACTTGCCCGGTTTTTCAAACCTTTTCATTACAAATACCAAAAGGGCCGAAACAGTCGGCATAACTAGAAGGGTTATTTAATGGGGGGTGTTTTAAAATCCTTTTTTCCCCCCTTTTCCCACTCTTTTCGATGCCCTTCTACCCCGGGCCCCCGGTTTTTATTCCGCAGGACGAGGTTCCGTCCCGGTTTTTCTGGGTTTTTGAAGTCGTGCTTCCTTTAAAGCTTCCCTACCCTCGGTCGAAAATTACGCATTCACTCGGAGCAGGGCGAATTCTTTTTCCCACACCCCGGGCTTTCTTTTAAAAACCTCAATGTTTTTATCACTGATTACATTACCATTCCCAAGACGTTTTAAAACGCCCTTCAAAATTTATTAACACATTGAGGTCACCCTTTAAAGTCTGAGGCCGATGAGCAAAGGATTAACCCCAGGGGTTTTTCCCCCGGGACACCCCACATGGGCCGCCCCCGGGGGGGGTCACCCCCCGGTCAAACCCATTATTCATAATTTTTTACCCCCTTTTTTAGGGGTGGTCCCGAAAATTTTCACGTTCCCTCACTCTTCACCAGGAACAGTTAGGGACACTTCCCTATTATAAAATTTAGGCCCTTTTATTAATCCTTAGGCCACCGTGAATGCCAATTTCTGGTTCCAGCTTTCCCACCCCTCCTCCCCACTTTAAAAACACCCCCCGCCTCCCCCAGGGCCCCGAGCCGACCTTTTCCCCCCACACATCCACGCATGCGAAAGGGGGAAAATTTTTTTGGTTTTCACCCTATTGTCAAATACTTTTTTTGACTCATATCAACACATTAAAAAACCTATTAGGCGCTATAGCTTGGGAAAAATCAAAAATTTTCCCCACACGGGCCCCCCGGGGCCCGGAGGTCGTTGTTTAAGACAAACTTCCATAATTTTGGAGTAAAATTTTTCCCCATTTTCACGGGCCCTGGTTTGGGAAAACTCCAAAAAAGGGAATTTACTTTTTTTCACCCTTTTAAATTCTTTCCACCTTTTAAACCCCCTCAGGTGGGGCTCTTTAAAAAGAAACACTCAAGCCCCATGCTTCTTATTAAAAAATTTCCCCTCTTTTTGGGGGTATGCACTAAGTCAAATGCTCTGGGGATTTAATTTTTTAGAAATACGGGAAATTTTATGAGATTTTTAAAAAAATGAAAGGGTCTTCCAGTATCCCAGCACTTTCCCTGCATATAGGCCCCAACCCCCTTGGGTCACCAATTTATTAAACCCCCCAAAATGGACAAATTAGTTTTCCCAAATTCTCTCAGGGGCTTTAACCTATGCTCCCGGGAATTAAATTTTTTTGGGGCATACTGGAATTTAAAGGACTTTAAAAATTAAAAAGGGTTCTCTCATTACCCAAGTCAGTCCCGCATTATTTCATTAACCCTTAAACATATCCCATTACCCCCTCTTAAAGTTGACGTCACCCCCCGGAAATTGCCCACAAAAGATTTTTTAAACCCAATTACTTCGGTCGGGGGAACCACCGGGAAATTTAAAGGGTTGTGCTTTTAAACCCGTCGCCTGAAGTAAGAAAAATTTTAATTATTTAACTGTTTATTAATTATATAAATTATAAGCAGTAAACATTTTGGTGTCTTCCCAAAAGTTCGCAGGTGGCCCTTTAAACTGTCCATACGCCACCCAAAAATTTTAGTAAAAATTCTGGACTTTTGAGCTTCCACGGAAGTCGCACCCAGTAATGCCAAAATTCAAATTTAACACCCTTTCATTTTTTTTTTCCTAGTAAAGGAACCCATTTGGACTTTCCTCATTTAAATTAAACCCTATGCTGTCCAGCCCCCAAAAATTGAGGGTTTAAAACATCAGAAGAATACTTGTTTCTGGGGTTTTTCCCTTTTTTGAGGCAAGAACCGTGACTGTATTCACTCTTCTTGTCATTATTACTAGGCGGTATAGGGGCCCCTATATTTAAAAGGCCTTACCCGTGTTTTAGGAAAAGTGACGACGCTGCTTTTTGGGTTTATGCCCCCTTTTTCCTTTATTTATTTTCATCCAACCCCGGCCGGGGTTTCCCCAGCCCAGGCCACATTAATTTTCCATTAGCTGGGAACCTTTACATCAGTCAAATGTGTGTCAGGGGGTTTTTAACATTAAACATTTTGTCACCAATTTTTATAAGAATCACAACAAACCCCGCACATAACTGTATGGGGCCTTCCCTTGTTGCTTAAAACAACGTTTTAATTTTGGGATGCAATCCTTTTCATTATGATTGTGTAACAAACTGATAAATCTGTCAAATTTTTCATTTTTTTCCATTTTAAATTTCCCATGAAAATTTTAGGCCTTTTTCAAATTTTTTTTGAAATGAGACCCTGGCAGGGAAAAGGCAAATCCTCTCTTTTCCTTGCCTGCCTCTTTTTTAAATTGGGGTTTCACTTTTCTGAGGCCCCCCCTTTTCCTCTTTCCTTGATGTGACTAACCACTATTACTTTTCCTGATTTATATGTTCCTATTTAACTCTTAACTAGGGTTATTACCCCTGGGGTTATTTTCCCCTTTTTCGACTTGAAAAGTTAAATTCAGAGTCATTATGTTTTTATAACCTTAGAACTGTTTGGGCCCGACTGGTCTTTCAAATTTAAAAAATTAATTCCCGCCGACCCTTTTCTGATTTCCTCCCGGCCGTACTCTGGAGGTTTTGGAAAAACCCCCCCTTTTCTTAATAGGTTGACCAACTGTCTGCTTTTCACCCCCTTTTAAATTTTTTCAAAGCCTTTTTCTTTTACAAGACAGTTTTTTCTTCCCAAATTTGTAATGTTGATTTAAATTTAAAAAATTCATTTCCATTCCATCCCGCCCCAATTTCCAGCAATCTCTTTACAGTCTTTAAACCAAATTTGTTCCAATCAAATTTTTCTCTAAAACATCTAAAAATAACTTTTTAAATTTATTAAGGTTCCGGTTCTTTGTTTATAAATCAAATGCCTTCGTCCATGGCCCTTTTAAAAAACCCGTAATGTGCTTTCATTACTCAAAAATTTACGGGCCTTGGGCAGCCACATTTTCTCCATTTTGATCCAGGCATGGTTAGGGGAATTATTAATCACTGATTATACAACTTAAAAGGCGCCTTATAAAAAGTAATTCTTGCACTTTACTCTTGTATAAATTTGCCACCCCTGTGTAGCAATTTATTGGGCTAATTTTCACCTTTACCGATCGATTAAATTTTTGCACCCCCCACACCCACTTTCCCCCTTTAATCATCACTTTTTTTATTTTAAATAATTTTTTCAATTAATTTTTTCACGGGTGCCCTCCGGTTTTGGAAGGGCCAGGGGGAGATATTTAAAATTTTTTAGGGGGGATTACCCTTTTTGTACCCAACATTACAAGCTTACAAGTAAACTCCTTGGGGGAAAAACCATATTTTTTACCCTAGTCACCCGTTTTAGCCTTTTTGGGGGAAAACTTAAAAACCCCCCCTGGTCACGGGAAGTGGGTTTCCTTTGACCCCCACAATCTTATCCATATCTTCCGAGACCAGTAGGATTGGAAAAACCCCCCAAAATCGGGCACTAATTAATTTTGGACTGTATAGATTATTTAGGGTAGCTGAATTTAAGGGGGGGGGGGAGGTTCCCCATGGATATATCCATCAAGGAAAAAAAAAACTTGTACTAATCCCCACTTACCAATATTCTCTGGGGGTCATTTTATTAGCTGGATCACTCATAACCTATCCAATTACAACATACCCAACTGGCCAGTATCATCTGCTATAACTAGAAGGGTTAAATTAACTGTGGGTTATTGGGTACTCCTTATTTTTTCCCCCATTCCCCCTCTTTATTTCGATTTCCCCAAAAACCCCACACGGGTTTTTATTCCCGCAGGGGGGAGGTTTTCCCCTCGGTTTGGGGCCCCGGTTTTGAAGTCGTGCTTTTCCAAAAAAGCTTCACTATCCTCGGTACGAGAATCACACATTCACTAGAGCAGGGGAACCTATTTCACATCCCCCTTCTCTTAACCAATGGTTTTTATCACTGATTACATTACCATTCACAAACATTTAACGTCTCATAATTTTTTATCAATTTTTTTTGAGGTCACTCCATTAAATCTGGGCCGAGAGCGGGGGATTAAACACACGGGTATTTCCCCCGGGGCACAACCATGGCCCCCGCCCAGTCACACCCCGGTCGAACCAATTAAATTTACTAATTTTAAACCCCCTTTTACGGGGGTCCCCCTAAATCATGTTCCCTCACTCTTCCCCCAGGAAAAAGGTTTTTCGACACTTCCTATTATGAAATGAGGCCAAAATTAATTTAGGCCACCGGGAATGCCAAAAATTTCCCGGGTTCCCCGCTTTCCCGCCTCCTCACCACATTCCAAAAAATCCGCCCCCCCTTTTTCCCCGGGCCGACCTATACCCCCGCACATCCGGCATGTGCAAAAAGGGAAATCTTTGGGTTTCTATCCCATTGTCAAATACATTTTGATCATATCGGGAACATTAAACACCCATAAGGCCCCTATAGCTTCGGGAAAAACAAAAAATTTCCACAGTAAAGGGGTAAAATTTAGTAACTTTCCCCGATTTCTGCTTTTGATTACAATGGGCTTAGAAAAAAACCCATCATCTGTTTGGCCCGGGGGATAGAAGAAAACCCATCAACATGACGGTTTTCAAAAACAAAACAGGCTGGACAAAGAACATTTATTCCATTTAGGGAAATGAGATTGAATATAAATGATCAGAAGTAGATGAAAAATAGGCAGAAGAAAGGAATTTATAGGCGTATCAAAAGAAGTGAGGGTCATTTCATTGATCAGTAGACTTACTTTACGAGCTAGGTTAAAAATTGGATAAGGAAAGCTAAATGAGACATTGAAATTAAAGTGGCTAAGGATTCTAAAACAAACCCGAAAGGTTTTTCCAGGTATATAGAACAAAGGTTAGAGAGAAGTTAGGGCCTCTTAAAACTAACCCTGGATACCTTACTGACAAAGAGAATGAAATGTGCTCGATTTTTAATAATTATTTCCTCTCGGTTTTCACACAAGAAGACACTAATGATATCCCAGGAATTAATTTTTATAATGGGCCAGAAGAAAGTAAATCATGTAATGTCACATTCACTAAGGATATGGTAATCAACCAGGATGATCGATTAAAGCAAAACAAATCCCCGGGCCCTTACGACCTTTCTTCAAGGGATCTTCAGGAGTGCAGAATGGAACTTTGTGAACCACTAACTAACCTTTTAATATATATCTTCAAGCAGATATAGTGTATGAGTTTGTGGAAGGCGGGTAATATAATTCCTATTTTTAAAGCAGGGGATAAGTCGTTACCGTTAAATTACCGCGCAATAAGCCTAACCTCAATTGTAGGCAAATTACTAGAGTCAGTTATAGCTGATATCATAAGAACCATTTTGATAAACAATTTTATGTATGATACTGAACACTAATTCACGAGGGGCCGTTCCTGATTGATTAATTTACTGACATTTTTTTTTCAGTAAAACATTTGAGGCTGTTGATCATGATAAAGAAATAAGACAGTATTTATTTGGATTTTAAGTAAAGTTTTCGGTAGAATACCACATAGACAGTTAAAGAAAGTCACAGCCTATTGTAATGAGGGAAAAGTCCTGTCATGGATACAGTCATGGCTCACCAACAGGAAGCAGAGAGTCTGCATAAAGGGAGTGGAATCAAAATGGAGATCACAAATGGCACTCCACAAAGGTCAATTTTGGGCTCATTGTTGTCCATAATATATTTTGATCTTGCCTTGGAAATAAAACAGTGATATGAGCAAATTTACTGACGATACAAAAATAGGCAGGATAATTGATTCAGAGGAAGATACCACCACCGTACTTCAAGAGGATTTAGACAAGCTCATGTTGTCAGCCATATACAATAACTGAACCTTATTGTATATTTCTGTATTTCATTTCTCACTCTTTTACTAATTCTGATAGATAAAAATACCTTCAGACACACTTTGTACTTGTCATCATCAGAGACACTTCAGACCCGACCCTACGTCCTCAGCTCGAGATGTTTATCGCTCTCAGGATAATTTTAGACTATAATGTACAGACAGTTTTGCTTCCCTCCCGTCATCACAAGGTCAGTGTTTGTCGTCAGTGCATTAACATGCTTGAAGTGTGTCTTCTCATCATTGATTACTTAAAAATGACCTAAAATTACTTAAAATTGTCCTGATAGATTGTTATGCAACAATTGACGTTAACTTGGAAATGGTATAAATATCGACTTGGTAAAGCCAACTGTGTGGGCGGAACGTTGTCAATAAAGGATCACAGTATACTACTTATGTGTTTTTTATTTCGAACGTTAACTTATTTGCTCTCTGTTATACTTATATACATGAAACTCACTGCTCTACGAAACTGAACTGCTCTATGAAACACCAGTTCCATATTCAAATATATTTATTAGTTTATGAGTTATGGATTATGAACTTTGAATATTTTTTCCTCAGTTAACTAAAGTTAACATTAATGCTCTTTTAGGTGCCAGAGCCTCGTGTATACAGGAGGATGATCGCCCAGCCCAGTGAAACTCTTACCAAGACGATATAGTTACATGTAATAAGAACACAGTTTCTGTATATGAAAAGAATACAACTTCAATGTTTTTTCTAAGCTACTGCAGAAGCTCCTCTGAGGAAAGAAAGTTTCCCAAGAGTTCCTAACTAGTCTTGAATGAGAGGGAAAGAAAGTTTCCCAAGAGTTCCTGATTAGTCTTGAATGAGAGGGAAAGGAAGGTTCCCAAGAGTTCCTAACTAGTCTTGAATGAGAAGCAAAAAAAGTTTTCCAAGAGTTCCTAACTAGTCTTGAATGAGAGGGAAAGAAGTACTAATTCTTAGGAACATTTACACTGAGTGAGATGCATTCTTTACATACACGTCACAGAATGAGTGTCCACAGAAAACTCTAAACACACGTATGCTGTAGACAGTGTCCCAACAGACTACCGAGTTGAACCAAACTACGGTGGTGAAAGACGTCATCGTGAAGCAGAAGCCTTCCCTACAACCTGCTAGATGACTCTTAACAACCTCCCACTTCCACCTCACTGTGTGGAGGAGGAACAACTGACGTCACCCAGAGGAGACAAACATTATTGGAAAGCAGTAATGACGTCTGTTGACGTCACAAAAATTAAGCCAATAAGCATCCAAAGCGGCTAGAGATACCGAAGCTTGCAATACGCGCATAGAAACAAGGCAACCACGTGATAAGACACAGCATGGGAAGGGGAAACACCATGTTCCTGAGAATCTAGAAGATTCAGAAGCTTATCTAACCTCACTCTCCGAACTTTAGTAACTATATATTACTAGAAGTGTTAACTGTCGCTAACACACAATTTATTTTTGTTTATCCCTGTGTCTGGAACAGTTCAGCTACAAATACTAGTCATGAAATAAATAATTATAGAATTTATAAACAATTTATATAAAACACTAATTTTGACTTTATTTCATATCCTTAATTAAGGACTAAACAAGACACCAGGTGTCTGTTATTCTAAGAAATGTTTGGAGAAACCTATTGACTAGACCATACATTGGTAGCTCGCACTAATATATATATATATATATATATATATATATATATATATATATATATATATATATATATATATATATACAGCTTAAGCTGTGCTCCGTGTCCATGCAATTATTTAAGTAATGGTTTATCGGGTAACACGATATCAAGACGTCCTTAATACCGTTACACATACAATATTCTGACCATTTGGCTTGTCATATTTGGACAGAGCTTCGCCTCATGTATGCCTCTGTGGTTTACATGTGAGAATACTGCTAACTTACCTTCTGTTTATGAATATACACGTAGTAACAATTTTATAAGCAATTTAGCTTTTAATACAATTCTAATTTAAAGAAGCATAACATTACTGACTGGAGCTGATGATCAGCTGCTCAGTACAATGAAATGTGTCAAGCAAAACATAAACACTGGGGAAAATTTCAAGATTAGCACATTTCAAGACGTTGTCTTCTTTGCTTCTTAAGTTGCTTCAACATCTAGATCATTAGCATCACAGGCCCTATCATACAGGACGTCAAAACTGAGCTTTAAATATGGTTAAACGTTTGCAGAAGAACATAAGAAGAACATAAGAACGAAGGAACACTGCAGAAGGCCTACTGGCCCATGCGAGGCAGGTCCAAGTCTCCTACCGGCTTAAGCCAATGCACCCAACCTAGTCAGGTCAGGTCACATTGACTTAAGGGAGGAACACGGCAACCGACCTGGTAGCACAAGCTATCAGGTCTAACTCACACCCACCCACATCCACTCATGTATTTATCCAACCTATTTTTAAAGCTCCCCAACGTTCTGGCCTCTATAACGGTACTTGGGAGTTTGTTCCACTCATCCACAACTCTATTACCAAACCAGTACTTTCCTATATCCTTCCTGAATCTGAATTTTTCCAACTTAAAACCATTGCTGCGAGTCCTGTCTAGGCTAGATATTTTCAGCACACTATTTACATCCCCTTTATTTATTCCTGTCTTCCATTTATACACCTCAATCATATCCCCCCTAATTCTACGTCTTTCTAGAGAGTGCAGATTCAGGGCCTTAGTCTATCCTCATGGGGAAGGTTTCTGATACATGGGAAATCAACTTTGTCATCCTCCTTTGTACATTTTCCAGAGAATTTATTTTCCATTCTGTAATAAGGTGGACCAGAACTGTGCAGCATAATCTAAATGAGGCCTAACCAAGGATGTATACGGTGGAAGTGGACTCGGTTCCTACAGCTGTTTACAACCGTTATCAATACTGAAGAAAACCCAAAACAGAAGAAACAAAAAATTCGCTTTTCGCAACTAGGTGAAAAAAAACTAACCCAATCAACCCAATCTTCCACACTCGACTGAGTTGAAGGAAATCCACCACCAAGTCCAAGGAAAGTCATCCGTAGAGATCTTGTCCATGGAACGCTGTCATTTCTTGACAGTCTAGGCTGTGAGAATTTATGGCAGTGCAGTTGTATGGATATATTAAACCTTCACGTAAATGTATAGACATAAAAAGGAGCCACAACCTAGACATTATATTACATTAGATCATTTAGTGACGTCCAAACTACCCATATTGGAAAGTGAGATATTTGATATTTGAAGGTCTGACAAAGACCCATTGTGACTTTAATCTTGTTTTCTGTACTTATTGCTCAGAGGACGAGCAATAAACTGCCGCTTTGGCGGCATAAAGTAGCTTTAGTTACATGTTTGTTTGATTATTGGAATGAAAGCCAATCAACCTCACAGGGGTCATTAAGGCTGCACATAACTTAAGGGCCATGATAACTAATAGAGTGATTAAAGGAAACTCTCAGCGTATAGTATATTTTACATATTGTTACATTTATAAAACACACTATAACAGAGAAGGAACCTCCAGCTAGACAATGTTTCACTTGGGAACAACTTGACCTTCATCTACTAGTTGCCTTAATAAAAGTCTCCATTTTGCCAGTATCTTTGTATCAGCTAGTCGGTTTTACATCCCTTTTTCAGCGCTGTTGTAAATAAAAATTTAATATATCAGTGCTTTAGAATATTTTATAAGCAATAAAATTTTATTCGTCTTTTTCTGATTTTTTATTATTGCTGTCATCATTCATCATCATTAAATTTATTTTCAATACAAAGCTGTACTTCAAAAAAAATGTTTTTCTTGGGGACTACGAGGGGCAGACAACATCACTGGGCCCTACATGACCTCCGATGGGAAGCTCACCAAGGTTCTCCTCTGTTCTATCTTTAGAAAGTTTCGCTTCCCTAATTTAAATTTAAATTTGAAAATAAAAAATAATTTTTATGAGACAATGCGTCTTGGGGTGCCAGGTGAAATGATAATGGGGAAACCCTTTTATTGAACTTAGTTAGAAAGGGGTTTAGTTATAGGGAATACATATTTTTAAAAAAAAGAGGAAAAAAAGTATACAGATATGAGTGGGGGAAATGACAGTAGTTTGTTGGGTTATGTTTGGTAGATAAAAAATGTGAGTAGATTCCCAGTACATGTTTATAGAGGGGCCACAGATATATCAAAAACTTTTCTAGTTGTAGCTACACTGAGAGTAATAGGTAGTGGGATACAAGAATAGAACACAGGGAAGATAGAGGTGAAGGTTATAAACTAAAAGAAGGAGGCAAGTATAGGGTAAGATATAAACAGCATAATAGAGAGCATAGGCAATGGGGTCGAGAGGTATGGGGTAGGTTAAAAAAAATGTAGTGTTAGAAGTGTTCAGCAGAGTTTGTGGTTACAAAGAAAGTGGGTGCGGGAGGGAATAGGAGCGATTGGTGAATGATGGATGTAGAGAGACTAGTAAGGGAGAAAAAGTAGCATATGAGAAGTTTTTACAAAGTAGAAGTGATGCAAGGAGGGAAGAGTATATGGAGAAAAAGAGAGAGGTTAAGAGAGTGGTGAAGCAATGTAAAAAGAAGCAAATGAGAGAGTGGGTGAGAGGTTAACAACAAATTTTGTTGAAAATAAGAAAAAGTTTTTGGAGTGAGATTAACAAGTTAAGGAAGCCATAGAGAACAAATGGATTTGTCAGTTATAAAATAGGAGAGGAGATTATTAAATGGAGAGTTAGAGTATTGCGAAAGATGGAGGGAATATTTTGAGGAGATTGTTAAATGTTGATGAAGATAGGGAAGCTGTGTTTTTTGATTCGTGTATAGGGCAAGGAGGAAATAATACATCTTGTGGAGTGAGGAAGAGCCAGTTGTTGAGTTGGGGAAGTTCGTGAGGCAGTAGGTTAAAATGAAAGGGGTAAGGCAGCCGGGATTGATGGGATAAAGATAGAATGTTAAAAGCAGGTGGGGAATAGTTTTTGGAGTGGTTGGTGCAATTATTTAATAAATGTATGGAAGAAGGTAAGGTACCTAGGATTGGCAGAGAGCATGCATAGTTTCCTTTGTATAAAGGCAAAGGGACAAAAGAGAGTGAAAAATTAAGGGGGAAAATTTGTTGATATACCTGGTAAAATGTATGGTAAGTTATTATTGAAAGATTAATAGTAAGACGGAGAATATGATAGCAGATGAACAAGGAGGCTTAGGAAAGGTAGGGGGTGTGGACCAGGTGTTTACAGTGAAAACCATAAGTGACCAATTATTTTAGATAAGGCTAAAGAGTCTTTTTGTGGCAGTTTATGGATTTGGAAAAGGCGTATGACAGGGTGGAAGGGGGGGCAATGTGGCAGATGTTGCAGTGTATGTGTAGGAGGGTAGGTACGAAAGCAGAGAAAGAGTTTTTACGAGGATAGTGAGGCTCAATTAGAGTATGTAGGAGAAGAGGGAAATTATTTCCCCAGTAAAAGTAGGCCTTAGACAAGGAATGAGTGATGAGTCACCGGGTTTTTAATATATTTTAGATGGGGTTGTAAGAGAAGTAAATGCGAGGGTCTTGGCAAGAGGCGTGGGAGTTAAAAGATAAAGAAATCACACATAAAGTGGGGTGTGGGGTTGGTCACAGTGGGGAGTGGCTCTTTGCTAGATGACACTGTGCTCTTGGGAGATTCTGAAGAGAGTTTGCAGAGATTGGTGGAATGAATTTTGGTAGGGTATGCAAAAGAAGAAAATTTATAAGTGAATACAGGAAAGAGTAAGGTTATGAGGGTAACAAAAAGATTTAGGTGGAAGATTGAGACACTTATGCAAACATTGGGAATCTTATTTCAGGAAACGTTTCGCCACGCAGTGGCTCCATCATTCGATACAAAGTAGAGGAGGCATAAGGAGAGAGGAAGTTTGAGTAATCAGTCCCTCACCTGGAAGTTCGAATGTGTTCAGTCCATCAATCTTGTAGATGATGGACTGAACACATCGACTCCAGGCTGAGGGACTGATTACATCAAACTCCTCCTCTCCTTGCCTTTCTACTTTGTATCGGACTGATGAAGCCACTGCGTGGGCGAAACGTTTTCCTGAATAAAGATTCCCATATGTTTGCATAAGTGGTCTCAATCTTCAACTTTCGGTTTTTCCAAACCATTCGTCCACAAAAAGAAGGTATGAAAGATTGATATCAGATTGGGAGAGAGTATGAGGAGGTGAATGAATTCAGATATTTGGGAGTGGACTGTCCAGCGGATGGGTCTATGAAAGATGAGGTGAATCATAGATTGATGAGGGAAAAAAGGGTGAGTGGTGCACTTAGGAGTCTGTGAGACAAAGAACTTTGCCATGGGAGGCAAGAGGGGAATGTATGAGAGTATAGTTTTACCAACGCTCTTATATGGGTGTGAGGCGTGGGTGATGAATGTTTGCAGCGAGGAGAAGGCTTAGGCATGGAGATGTCAAGTCCTGAGGCAATGTGGGTGTGAATATAATGCAGAAATTCGTAGTTTGGAAGTTAGAGGTGCGGCGGGATTACCAAAACTGTTGTCCAGAGGGCTGAGGAACGGTTGTTGAGGTGGTTCGACATGGTAGAGAGAAATGGAGCGAAACAGAATGACTTCAAGAGTGTAATCAGTCTGTAGTGGAAGGCAGGCGGGGGTAGGGTCGGCCTAGAAAGGTTGGAGGGAGGATAAAGAAGTTTTGTGTGCGAGGCTTGGACTTCCACAGGCATGCGTGAGCGTGGATGAACCATTCAACAACAATGCGTGAGCGTGTTTGATAGAGTGAAATGGAGACAATGTTTTTTAATACTTGACGTGCGTGTTTGGAGTGTGACAAAGCAACATTTAAAAAGGGATCAGGGAACCGCAGGGCCGGACTTTGAGTCCTGGTGGATGGGAAGTACAGTGCCTTCACTCTGAAGGAGGGGTGTTAATGTTCTGCAGTTTAAAACTGTAGTGTAAAGGGCCAACCTTGCTGGCAAGACAGTGATGAGTGAATGATGGGAAAGTTTTTCTTTTTCGGCCACCCCTGCCTGGTGTGAATCGGCAGTGTTGATAATAAAAAAAAAAAAATAATAGCGCCCTCTCGGCTCCCCATAAGCAACTTATTCTGGGATTTAAGGGCATCCTTACTGCGTGCATTTTAGCCCCTATCCTCGCTAACTCAAGCCATTTGACATAAAAAATACCAGTCCAGCCGCGCGTCTGCTCCAGCCTCGCTTTAAAGGTAATCAAATTGCAAATAGAGTATATAAATAAGACGCAAATGAAGTAATAGGAGAAAACAGGGAGAAACTGGAATCATACAGAGGTCAAGAGAAGGGAAAGGTCAGGTGGAAGTTGGTGAGAGTTCCTTATCATAAGGTCGTATTGTGGTTGGAGTAGAGTTAATTTAAATAAAACTTTTCAAGGATTGTCATACAGGTTTTCCGGGCGATAGTGTTCCCAGGGGGGAGGCAAGGAAGGAGGCAAGCTACTGTAATAAATTTCAAACGACTGGGTAGCGATGCAAATTGGCCCCCAATAAAAAGTATGCGCCATGGTATAAAACACTAAGGGAAAACACCGTAAGTGTCCGGGGCCCAAGACTGTTCAACAGCCTCCCATCAAGCATTAGGGGAATTGCCGACTAACCCCTGTCTGCCTTCAAGGAGAGAGCTGGACAGATACTTTAAAGTTGGCCGGAACACCGGGCTGTGGCTCGTACGTTTGGACTGCGTACGGCCAGCAGTAACAGCCTAGTTGAATATCAGGCCCTGATCCATCGGGAGGCCTGGACATGGGACCGGGCCGCCGGGGGCGTTTTGATCCCCGGAATAACCTCCGGGTAACCTCCAGCCACATTAACACAGATTTTTGTTTCCATCACTTAATACAGGAATAACCCTCATTCGAACTTTAAAATGTGATTGTATGGATTACGTGGATAACAAAGTTTTGAGGAGGTCAGTTACATCACCCTGAAGAAAATCTACAATCAACGTCGTTGTCTGGAATCTGCTACTGACATCTACCTTCTACACTGTCGCCTAGAACATCAGTAGCTTCATGTGTAGGAAAGTTTATTCTAAGTAATTCTGCCTCACCAAGACACTGCGTCAGATGACTAGAAACCACCTGAACCTCTGTCTAGCTTGACCCACCGAATATTATCTATATTAACTTTACTGTACTCCTCAAGCGAAGTATCTTCTCATTAGTTGTTCATTAATGCATATGTGTCGTGTTTTACAAAGTAAAATTCATAAAAAAAAAATTAACGTCGTAACTGAAGATTTTATTGAACAGAGAACCTTTTCAGAGGTGAACGGTAAGATCAGCCGGAGAGGACTTGTTTTCTGTAAGTCTCCAAGAAAGCCCGGCTCACATGTATTACCTGGTCAAACAGTGATCAAGTTGGGAAACAGCAGGAAAAGTTAAGCTGATAGACATGTCAACAGCTGGTACAGTACAATGGCAAGAGAGAAATTTAAATTCACAAGGAATGATACGTGCAGAATCAGAATTCAACACCAAATCAGGTGGGATTTTGATTTCATATTCTCTAGATTCCAAAACACTGCTGGAAGAACGGCATCAATTACGAGGCCTCGCCCCGGAGGACATTTGATCGTAAGATTACCTCCTACCATTGAAGCAATACCAGAGACCATCAGCAATGATGTAAGCGAATCAAAATGGAAACAATGATTATCATTAAATTACAGTAGTCAATTAGGAACCTTTAATAACGGAGAAATAGTCACACGTCACACACACTGAAAAATATAGACATCTTTTGAAAAATAATCCAAATTTGAAAGACAAAACAGAACTGGATGTGTATGTCGTGGAAGTCCGATAGTCCAGTATTGCCACTAATTTTATAAAAATAATAAGGAACCCTAATCCACTTACCGTTGGCCTTCAGAAGAAAGATTTTGTTACTGCTTTAAATAATATTATTAAGGAATAGTTGTCTATGGGGTTAAAATGGAAAGTTTTTCAAATAATAAAACAGATAGAAAGAACGCATGACTCATTTACAAGGCCCACGAAGTTTTAAAATATTTCATATCAGCCTAAGCATTGTACATAATCGTCTTTGAGGTTTATTCAAGTTAGTTACTCTATGCAGTTTTAGTTATTTCTAGTTACATACCAAGGAAGTGGTTGCCTGAATTTTTCCTCCAACATCTCGATTTATGTCAGTCAAACACGAAGCCTCACCAACGATTTTCAAATGTTCAGGCTGGTGTACGGTAACTAGGACAAGGTTTCTTAGAACAATTGGCAAATAACCAAAGTTCTTGGGCTCCAACCTGGAGTTATACCTATGAGAGGGTTTCGGGGTCAAAGCCCCTGCGTTCCGGTCTGTGACCGTGCCTCACGGTGGATCAGGGACTGATCAACCTGGCTGTTACTGTTGGGCGCACGCAATCCTACGTAAGAACCACATGGCCCGGATGGTTAGATCATTCCTGCTTCCTGAAATGGCCCCTAATAACATTCAAAAGCCCTCACAACGTGAGGTGACTCTAATTCACTGACAGTTGTTGAGAAATGGCATTACAGTTAAGTTTTAAAGAGTTTGTACTTAACTTAGAAAGACAACTCATCACCTGCACAACCGCCGCTGCAGACGTAGTCTTGAGAAGCTGTCGAAGTCATCTCTCAAGGGCTGAAAAGATTTATAATTTGTAGATTATAAATTACCCCTAGGGGTTGTTATGTCAGCATATTTCATTTCACGTGACTGATGGCTGAACAAACTTACTTGTGTGGACTCAAAAGTCCCCGCCCCTACTGCCGACTATAGGTTGATTACAAACTCATTGTGACTCAAGAACTGCGCAGTCCCCCAACTAACAAAGAAATTCGTAGAGGGACCTACCTTGCTCTTGTAGCGTGAGCTAATGGGTGTTCTTTCCCACCTTCGACAGATAACAGTGACTTGATAGAAGCTGAAGTGTCCCTTGGATTCCACGTCTTCCATAGTCTAGGAATACGCACACTTGTTTACAACTATGTTTCTCACAAGATTGTCTTTATCGTTCACAATCTTATCACTAAAGAAGCCTGATCCCACTTCCTTAAGTGTTGTTATTGTTTTATGAGATACTTCGTTCACCCTAACGCACAGATCATTCTTGTTGGTTATGTATCCTGGCGTCAGTGTCACTCTCAGTAGAGTCAAAAGTAATCTGAAGACGACACACGCCCCATTGCCGTCCTCTCTCCCCTAGCAAAAAAGAAAAGCTGACCAGTACTTTTGCCTTCCTTGCACTTCCCGTCGATGAAAGTAAAGCAGAATGTTTGTTTCTTGCTAGTCTAAGCATAGACAACAATATCCACTATCTTACTATGGTAATAAAGAGGACAGGATTTTCCTTAATTGGTCCTGCCTAAAGTAAGAGATTGTACTGTCTCTTATTAAACTACACTCTGCAAACACTCTGCAAGGAGCAGCTGTCACTTTGACCACGTCGCATACTCGTACCGGTATCTGTGATCAATTAACTTACTCGCTAATGCAGTAAACAAGACGCTTTGGCTGCCCCTTCCTGAGAGGGCTGGGCCCCTCAGTGGCTGAAAGGGGCTGAAGGGGCTGAAGGGGGCTGATACCCCCCTCCCCCTCCTGGAGAAAAATTTCTCCACACTGGGGGGCGGCGGAGGTTCGCTGCAGGGAATATTCACACTTAACATAATTTAATTTTCCATCACTCGCCACCACTGCTGCTTGTCTTTTCTGAACAGCTTTAGTCTGTCTGGTTTCTGGAGAAATCACTAATTTTATGTTTTCACACTGTGTAATTCCTAACGGCACTAGTTTATTTATTGCCCGTTTTTCACTCACCTTTGCTTAAAACATCAACTGTCCTAATGATTCCATTTGCATCAGATATATGGTACCACAATTTTTCCAAGTGGCCATTGGGACCCCCCCTCGGACCATCATTTCAAATCACTATGTCACCAAGGTCCTTAAGGACTTCTGATTTTCAGGAACACCACTCCATAAAAGTGTTCTCTCATTGAGGTGAGATTGTCTTCTCGCCCAAATTTTCTCCCAACGTTTCAACTCACATTATTAAGGTGTCTGAATTACGTCTGAGTTGCTCAGGTTCGAAATAAGTAGGATCCTCTGTGATTTCTTTATCATTCATGGGAGGAACCGTTCGAGCCTTCTGCATTGAGTAAAATGAGATGGACTTAACACTTCTAAATAGTCCAATCATCGTAAACATAAGTTAGAGGTTCTGTTGTTACTCTATTTTCTATTTCAGTCACAACTGTACTGAATTCTAAGTCTATTCTTGACGAAGAGAGTCTTTCTTAACAAACGTTTTACAATGCCGATCATCTTTCATAAAATCCTCCGCCGTATGCCATGGAGATTTAGGAGGAATGATCTCCAACGACACCTGCGCGTTGATTCAGCATCTGTTTACTACTGGTTGATCAAAGATCTTGCTTATATAAGCAGCACCAGCAACAAAAGTTCGTTGCATTATCTGAAATCATCAGACTGGGACATGCCTTGGCTGCAAAACCTCTGAATAATTTGTAAGGCTTTCAGCAGACATGTCCAGTGGCTACTTCTAGATGTACTGCTCCTAGTTGTAGCACAAGTGAACAAACAGATGTACACCTTGAGATGGGAACTTTGTCAACAGTGGTTGGTTAAAAATTATTGATCCAGTATAATCTAACACTGTCACCTCAAATGGAGTGTATGACAAACACTTTCAGAGGGATATGGAGGTGGACCTGGATACTGACATACTCGCATATCGTAGTGACGACAAGTAATACAGTCCTTATATTGTCTATTCACACTTAGTCGACCTTGAGGTATCCAGTAGGATTGTCGTATATGACAAATGTGTTGTCACTACCCCACCATGTAACACGTTACTGTGGCGTTTTGAACAATCAGTTTTGTTACCCAATGATTCTTGGGGATCAATATTGGATGTATGGCTTCTTTAGGTAGTGAAGAATTATGAATTCTTCCTCTCCATCTTATCATCCTTTCTGAGTCGAGATAAAAGTCCTAAAGAATTAATCATAACAGGTTCTTGGGGATTTATCATGTGTTTCTAGAAAATTTATATTTCTGTAAGAGAAAACATCTTCTGTATTAGTTTCACACCAGTATTTAATGGTTCAAGATATTCATAATCAGGTTTTATTTCCTTTAATGAATTTATGGACAAGAGCTGTAACTCTAAGAGTTTACCCAAATATTAGTATTTAGATCTTATCATGACTATTTCTGTTAGTTGGTCTGCATATGTTACACCAACTTTTTTCTGCTGTGTTCAAGAGGACTGTTTTCTTCTGGCATAATGTGAGCTTTTGCTGAGGCCATTTATTTTCATTAGAGAGCCAGTTCGGTCCGTGGAGCCATAATTTTTTTATCCCACAAATTTTCATTGAGTGGGAACACCACGTGACAACATGGTCAGCGGATTCTCTTGGGTAGAGACGTGGAGAAAGAGAAAATCTCTCTGCAAATCTTTTATTTCTGCTACTCTGTTCTGTACATAGACCAGCTTACTCTTATTATTTTCTTAACCACTGAGAACTGCTTCATTATCACTCCAGATCAACGGTTTTTTCAACAGTGAGATGATCAAATACTTTGTTTGAGATAGACAGCTAATTTCTGTACCTTACATAGAGTGCTGTCAGTTCCAATTTGGTACTGTTCTGAGACCTTCCAAGGTGCTACCCTGGCCTTGAAGTAATTAGTGTACTTCCTCAAGCCATTACTCAGTAAGCTACAGCTCCATAACCTCTGGTGACGCATCACAGAACATTATGTAATGTGTATTGATTCCCTCTTGACATATTTGTCTGGGAAATTTTAATTTGATGAAAGTTGCTCAAACTCCTTGGATATTTCATCCCATGCTTGACTCTTTCTAGAGCCAAGTTTCCTCACCCATCCCAATTTTGAGCCTCCATGCATGCTGCATAAGCATTTTACCCTTTACGGTTAATTGGTGAGACGAGTCCTAGAGGAATCAAACATTTGTGATACCTCTGACAGTAAACTACGGGTTTTTGTGAGCGAACTGCCATGATTTATTGTTTATCCTTTTTGAGACTCAAAGTATCTTCCTGTGTGTTTCCAATTAGTCCCAGCATATTGTTTGCAATCGGGAATTTCAGTTTCAGGGAAATCTCTTTGATAAGTTCCCTTAATTTGCATTGAATTTTGTATTCACACATCCTTAGAGGCATATTTGCTTCTTTTCATCTCCTTGTTAGCTTCTCTGTATAAGGGATTTCAAATCTCCCTCTTTATTCACAGTACCTTGAAATTGTCCCACATAGAAAACTTTTTCTTTAAGTATTTCTTTGAAGGGGACTTTCAGATTTCTTCAAATGTGTATTTAAGAGTAGCTTCTAGTAAGAATGGGAAGAGGAATGTTGGCCCACCAAATAATACTGATTTGAAACGATAATATTCACAGACTTTGAGGAATCATGTGGATTCCAGGTCCACAAGAATCGAGTAATAATCTCTATCTATTTCTTGTAGTCCTACTCTTAAGGAAAGCCTTGGAAATATCAGCCGTGTAGGCATATGGTTTGTGCGAAATTTCCATAAGCACCTCCAAGCTTCTCAGTTAGTGAGGGTCCGGTCATCCAGACCATCATTAAGGACTTGCTACAATCTTTATTTGCACGTGCGCTGCAATTATATACAACACGTAAGTGGAGTGGTTTCAGAATCCTTTCTGACTCCATGGTGCGGAGATAATGAGCGTCTGCTTCAACTTATCTCGACTATTTCCTCAAACATTTATTGTCCAACTGTCTTGTATATTATCATAAACGGTCAGTAGCCTCTGGATTCTCTAGCTCATGTATTTGTGCCTTCATCAGTCCGAAGCCATGCGATAATTGCTAGTCAGTATGTGGTGGATTTAATTTCCATGGTAAACCTAACCCATATACTGTCCATCTTTATATTTTGACAGTGTCCAAATTTATTGTTTATAAGTCTGAGACTCTTGTTGGGCTTTGGTTATTTACATCAATACCTATCGCATCTAATCCCACAACTTATCAACTGGTTCATTTCTTTCTTCCAGTAAATGATAATTTTTGGTTGTGGAACATATCACGGTTATTCTCGTAACTAGTACATTTTTCTCACACTGAATCAATATCAGCTTTTCTTTCCCACTTTGAGAGGGAATGGGATCCACATATCATGTGCCTCCCGTGCTGTTTTCAGCAAGTGAGAAACATCATGTTTACTTACTATATTTTGCAAAAACAGTGATAATAACACTTCCAATGATTTAAATCAATTGGACTAATAGTGTTCCGTCTGTAATGTCAGGACAGGCTAACTTGACCTTAGCTGTTTCATGCTGCAACTGATTCTTTTATCCCTGGATCTGCACAGACTTACTTAGGCAAATCATCTACTACCCCTACAGTTTTTTTTTTTGCTTCTACTGTCCTTTTCCTGTTTCCTAGACCAACAGTGATTCTGGCAAGGTCATATGTCTCTTTTAGCCAGAATTGTGGAAAAAACCAGCTATATCTAACTGTATTTTTGGCATAGGGTTTTGTTTTATATTCAGTTTCTGCAACACTGTTCCTTCTTATGAAGACCTTTGTAAGCCTTGATCAAATAGTGTTAGCACATTGGTTTTGTGTAATTTATTAGATAACTCAACTGAGCTATCGGGAGAGCAGTTTTGCTTTATAAACTTATCTCTCACATTTAATGCTGTTGCTTGTTGACCTTCCGATTATCTGTGGAAGTCTTCTGCTGTCAGCAAATAGTATTTTGGCATAATGCTGTAAGAGCTTACCCTTGCATTTAAAACCTTCTTCAGTGAAGCATTTTCCTCCCTTGTGTTTCCACCTAAACACTTGATGCACCTTTTCAGCTGATAAACACGTTGTTTTACGTGCTCACCCCTGAAAGGTGGGGGTTTGTATTGAATTACAATATGTGCCGCAATGTTTTTATTGTTCCATCACAAAGTACACATTTTGGAGTACGTTTATGTATGACAGTCTGTTACTGTCGTTGTATTCACAGCTTATAAATGCCATATGGATTTCCATTCTGTGGTTTAGTGGGAGTAGGTATACTCCTTTTTAATACTGAGTTGAAGTTTGTTATCCACTGGATTTGTGGATTTTTCCATCTTGTCTCAGTTGCTTGCATGCATAAACTATTGTTTGGTAAACCATTGCTAATTTCCGTTCACAATGAAAAAGGCGTTTATTGAACATAATATTTAAATCGTTCAATAGTGTGTGACAACTTATCTTGAACAATACCACTGATAAACCAAATCACAGATAGCACTACAGACCACTACCCTAAACCATTCCTCCTGACAAACATTAGTAACCACCACTTGAATACAACCACAGTCTCATTAGACTCCATGACGAGGCCTCAGTAAGGAAGGTTCACAGCTGACCTAGAGACTGTTGATTTTGGGCCCCTACAGAATCTCCCAGGCCCAATGGTATTGATGATCTGGACAACATCTTTCTTAACAAATTTACTAGACTATACACACAAACATTGTCCTATAAAAACAAAACAGATCACAAACAACGGCTTGGTTGCCCATGGCTAACCAAGCACCATTCTGAAAATCCATTGACAAGAAACACCAATATGAAAAGCAATATAGACAGGGCTTAATAAACAAAGATATTCTTAAAACACTATTCATCAGCTCTCACCAAAGTAATAAAAAAAGCCATACAACTATACTACTCCAGTAGATTCACAGACACTAGAGGAGGATATAAGAAAAGAACCTGGAAAACACTCTCTCTCATCAGATTTCTAGGGACCCACAAACTGAGAAAAACCAAGAAAATTGTCCTAACAAACTAATGAAACCACCACTACAATCCCACTGACACAGCTAAACAAAGATAAACGACTTCTTCTCAAAACATAGATCTATCTCGCCAGTAAAATCCCACATACCATTTGCCCATGCCGTGGACTACCTAGATGGAAATTTCCCTAATTCCTTCTATCTTGCACCAACTGAGCCCACGGAAGTCATTGAGATCATAAGTCACTTAAAAATACTAACTCGGGGAATCTGTCCTCATGTCCCACCATTACTGTACAACGAGCGGGGCCCATTCCTTTCGCATGCTATTGTCATTACTTTTAAACAAGTCAATAGAGACTAGCACCTTCCCGAAACTACTCAAGATGGCAAGGGTTACACCAATACATAAAGGTGGTGACCGCCTACGACTTAAACAACTATAGGTCAATATTTTAACTTACCATTGCTATCCAAAATCTTTGAGAAACTTGTGCACAGGAGACTGTATCATTTATAACGGCTTCAAAACATACTCAAACCCCTGCCAGTTTAGGATTCAGGAAAAATAAAAGCACTTAATGATGCAATCATAAAAATGCTAGATCTGCATTACACACACTGAAAATAAGGAATAATTCCACTAGGAATTTTTAATTGACCTAAGAAAGAGCTTTTGAACACAGTAAACCACGAAATTCCTACTCCACAAACTTGACCACTACGGTATAAGAGGCCTGAGCTTGCTTATTTCAATTATTACATTACTAATAGGTAATCAGTACGTCACCATAAAGACACAGCATCAGCAACACGGCCACATGATACGAGTTCCGCAGGGAAGTGTCCTTGGTCACCCCTGCTCTTCCTCATATACCTCAATGACCTACCAACCGGTATCCCAACACCTAAAACCCATTCTCTTTGCTGATGACACGACTTATGTCATCTCTCACCCATAATCTTTCCACCCTTAACACACCGTTGTTGAATGAGGAGCTGATTAAAATATCGACTTGGATGACAGCCAACAAACTTACGCTTAACACCGGACAAAACTACTAAATAAATGTTTGGTAGCAGAGCAGGAAGCACAAATAACATTCAGATTGACAACACTCTAATTACCAGAAATAATGGGGAAAATTCTTAGGCTTATACCTTACAATAACCTGAATTTCAGCACCCATATCCAGCATTATAGCCAAATAAGTAATCCAAAAAACTGTTGGGAACCTCTCCAAGATACGATACTACGTGCCGCAAAATTGCCCTCTCACACTATACCACTCACTTATTTATCCATACTCCCTATGCTATTTGTGGTTGGGGATCAACTGCAGCAACACACCTAAAGCCAATAATAACCCAACAAAAAGCTGCAGTACGATAATCACTAAATCCATCCCTGGCACACACCCCCCCACCTTAATCTTCAAAGATCTAAACTTACTCCCAGTTCATACATCCACACTTACACTGTGGGGCAATCTATATCTAAAGGTCCTTAAACTCTAATATCAACCTTGACCCTTAAAAACGCTTTCTTGATAGTTGTGACAGAACCCACAGGCAATAACACCAGAACCAAACTCTCTACGACATTCCCCTTGTCCGACTAAACCTTTACAAAAATTCAATGTATTCAAAGGCCCAAAAATCCTGGAATACCCTACCTGAGAACTCTAGAACTGCAGACACATTCATCACATTCAATACTACCATAGAAAACATCTTATCTCCCTGATACACCCCGTCAACTAACTTCACACGAATTACCACCTGGTGGTTCACACTTACACTCGCACACCTGCATTTGACCATAAACAGTAATATTATCTCAGTCTTAATAAATGATCCTGTGATACCCCAATACTGAACATATACTGTGCCAAAAACAAAAGCATTCACACTGCTAAACTCACAAAATAGTATTTTGTCACTTAGCCATAATACCAACTACCTCATAATTTTGTAATATTTTACATTTAAGAATAAAAAACTAATATGCCCGAAATGCTAGCCATGCTAAGCGTTCTAGATGGTATCACTCTGTAATCCTCAATTTTACTACATTTAAACAAACAATAACCAAAATTCTTTCTGCAAACTCAACATTGTAAATCCTATAGAGAACAAACTTTGATTTGATTTGAAATTTGAATTGCCTTAGGTTATATATTTAGGCACCTAAGAACTGAGACTATTGTCTAATGTGATTCTTAAATGCCCCATGTAAGTCTGAAAAACAATGTTTGGGTGGCTTCAAGCTTGATATTAAGACTGCATGTCTAACTCTGGCCTTGTCAGCATCAAGTAATTGTCTGCTAAGACACGTAAGGCTATTTGATAATTGCCTTTAACCACCGGAAATGACTTAATCAGTTCATAGGGTTCTCCCTTCACAAGACATTTAAGATAATTGAACTTAGCAATCTCATCTATGTCAGTTCGTGAATTTACTATGGATTGAAAACCACTAATGAATTCTTCATAATTATGACCTTGGAAAATAGGTAATGACAATGTAGGTAAGCTTGGTAATGGGACACTTGTTGTTGTTACAGGTGTAACAGGTGTTTGACCACTAGTTACAGTAGGTCTCTGTGACAGAGTTTTGCGGCAGATAGCCTGTACTCCTGTCCACCTTAATTGTTGATTACTAAAGTATCCAAAACATTTTTAATTTCATCCTCAGATGGGTCTGATTCAAGAAATTTATTTTCATAATGTGTATAGTCTGAATTAATTATTTTCAGACGTTGTGTAAGTAATTCAAATTTGACCTCAAGATCATCAAAATCTATGTTTGTATCTTGAGTTAATCCTATACAGACTGAAATTAGATTTTCTAATTGTGTAATCTTAGTCTGTAAAGACTGAAACTGAGTTTTCAAACAAGCCATTTTAATGGTATACTGAAAATTCTAGCACCACACTTAAGTGTTTAAAAAACACTGTACTGCTATAAACAGCTGAGTTTTTGTTATGCTTAAGTCAGCAATAATCGAGTCAGACACTACTGACCTACTAAGCTTAACCTCAGGGTCAATGACCATGAAGGGTACACAGTACATATGGCTGGTGTTTATGGCTTGAGTTTGCTGTGTCAGCCTGACCACGATGATTAATCGTAAATAACGATGTTATACACTTCATTCACTATACACTATAAATGTCACTGTATAACTGTAAATCACACGTGAATATTACTTACACATAATAAATGTCACTGTTAATATGTATTTGAAAGCTTACACTTTATATATAAGTTCCTTTAATATAACAGGTAGATCTATAAGAAACAAACTTTAACACAATCTTGTCTCTTAATTTCTGTCTATAAACATTATAAACACTATGTGTATATACACTCAGACAAACTGAACATCACTTGTGTTGTTGTTGTCTTAGTCAGCACTTCTTCGATTTTGGAGCAGTGGATGCAGGGTGCCATCCCCCGTTTTCTTGTTGGGTGAGTCACCCAGCTCCCGTTTTCTTTGGGTGAATGCTGGGTGAGCGCCCGTTTTCTTTTGGCTGCCCATTCTCTGTGATTGAGTCTGGAGGGACTCATTTATACTGATTTAAATTGTAAAACACTAGTTTTACAGCTTTTTTCGAAGGACCTTGGCTCGTAGGTTATTTGTACACTGTAGTACAACACATTTGGACCACAATGTGGCCTTTATCCGGTTCGAGCACGACCAATATGTTGAGAAATGGCTTTACTAAGTTATAATTTAATTTTAATTTAGTGACACTTAAAAAAGACAAAATCGTCTAACAGC
>NC_069489.1:5890513-5920793 GCF_026875155.1 Cherax quadricarinatus | reverse complement strand
CCCACATATAATTTTTGGTCCACCCTTTCCCCCCTTTCAGCAACATTCCTTCCCCGTGCCCCTTTTCCCCAAGATCCATGTACTTTTTTTCCCCTTTTTTTTTGTCATACCAGAAGCCTTTTCAAAAACTTTCACAAACTTTTCCACCCGACGCAAATCCATGTTACCGCTCACTAAAATCGTCGTGTCATCGACATATCCAACAATGCCCGCTCCCCCACCCCTTTCATTACCCATTCCCATTTGCTGCCAATAAAACCCTTATCCCTCTATAAAGGGATCTTGAAAACAAGAAAAAAAATTTGTGAAAGGGGACAACCTTGACGCAAACCCCTTCCCATCTGAATTCGATCTCCTAACCTCCCATTTACCTGCACACGCAAGGTTGCCTCCTGATACATTAATTTGGCCCATGATATAATTTCCGCCCCATTTCCTGCCATCTCATGATCTTCCATAACGCCTCCGATTCCACACTATCATATGCCGCCTCCCAATCTATAGCCAATACCCCCCCACTCCAATTTTACTCTTTCTTCAATAAAACTTCTAATCATACCGTGACCTTCATACATAGACCTGCCCGGCACCCCATATTGTCCCTTGTCAATCACTTTACCCAGGACTTTTTTTATTCTGTTAGCTAAGATCCTTCCAAAAATTTTATAGTCACCACACAATAACGAGATTGCACGATGATCTTTAACTGTTAATGGCTCACCTTTAGGTACTAGAACGACCACAGCCATCCTTTGCTGTTCCCCTAAAACCCGATCCCGCTTAATTATATTGAATAAACGAACCAAAAACCCCTTTAAAACGTTCCAATTTTGAAGATAAAAGTCGCTGGGCAACCCATCAATTACTGGCGCCTTACCTAATTGCGCCCCAGATAAAGCCTCCCAAGTCTCACACTCCGTTTATCGGCCCTCCAAACATCAAACCACATATGCTCCGTCAGCTCACACTGCACAAACCTACCAATTGACTGTAATGCAATTTCACTTATTCCAACACTTTGCGTTTTCAATTTAACCCAAGCATCAATATACCCACTCATACCCTCAGTCGTCGTCAACACCTGATTCACTCTATACCCTTGCATACCTACCTGAACCTTCAACCCCCTTAACTCCATTGCCTTGCGACATCTGTGTTGATTTCTCAACACACACGCCGACAGCCGATCTCCCCACAAAACCTCTTCGATTCCACCCTTAAGCCTTTCCCCATCAAACCTCTCATTTTGTAAATTTCTTCGATTCTCCTTAATTCTTTCAATTTCTATAACAGGATAATTAGCATTCACTTGTACATAGCAGTCGCGCAACTGCCCCTCTTAATATCGTTGGAAACCATACTGTAACTGATTATATCTCGCCCTTCGACTCATATAATATTCCTTAATTCGCTGTTTGGCTATCGTTTCCCACCAATTAACCAAGGCCACATCTCCAGGTGCTTCAACCACTAGGCGTTCCCACATGTGCCCAAAAGACAAACGACTTTCCTCTCCTTTCAATAACTTTACACTCAATTTCCAAAATGATGGACCCCTCCTAGGCACACCCTCAATATCTACATCCATTACAACTCCTCTATGATCCGAAAAAACCACATTTATCACATTCACTCTCCGCACTGTAACCACACAAGACACGTACATTCGATCCAATCTCGCCGCATAATCTCGTCTAATGAAGGTATGCTCTACCATCCTACCACCCCCACACATCCGTTAAACCCACACTCATCAATAAATCTCCCAATAACCCCAAACAACATCCCGCTCCTCGAGACTCCACATCCTTTCGTTGTATCACAAAATTCCAGTAGCCCCCTATTATTGCTACATTTGGTAAACTACGTAAAATATTATACTAATACATCTTGTACAAAATTAGTTTTAAGTCTTACATCTCCCTCAGCTGGCCCATATACACTCACAAAACTTATGTGTACCTTACCCCATAAACCATCCACCCTAATCACTCTCCCCTCCCCCCTTTCACTATGCAGTACTACAAACGGGCTAGTTTCCTTACCAGAATGGCGACTCCCCTTTTAACCTCATCGCATATTCCATATACACATCATAAACCATTCATTTCCAACTCATATCCAATTCGGTAAATGTGTTCTTGAAGAAATACCACATCCACATCTACTGGCACCAAAAATTCATTAAACCACTTTTGCTTCCGCTCAGATCTCAAACCGTTAATATTTATTGACAAAACCTTAAAGTCAATTAATGGGATTTTCCTTTTGTTCTAGGTATAGACTTTTCACTTATACATTTTACAACACCTCTATCCCTCCCCCCCTTTTTTGGGAACCACCTTGATAAATTCTTGTTCCTTGGATTCACTGTTCCCTATCCTCTGTACCTCCGCCCAAGACTTTTTCCCTGGCCGTTGGGCAGGAGTAAGCACATCATCTGAGTCCGATGGGGTTGCAGTTCGCTTTCGCGTCCTACCCTCCACTTGCATTGGGATTTCTTGAGTACCATCCTGATGCACCTCCACCTCTGCTACATGCACCATCTTACCATTCGACACACTAGACACAATGCTTCTATCTGCCGCCTCACCATGATGCTCAACCGATCCCAAAACTGCGCCTGGATCCTCCACACGGTGGACGATCGACTCATCTAATAAAACATCCAGTGCCATCATTAAAGACGCTGCTACATCCTCTTCTCCCATAGTGGGCAGACTCTCGTCAAATACTTTATTTATGTCCAATGACGGTGATGCTCCTTGCTGTATTGCATCCTCCAAAGCATTCTCCTGTGCTTTTTCTACCTCATCACTCCAAGATGACCGTTGTCGAGACAGGTTTGCATAAGACTGGTCTCGTCCCTCACCCTCCTCGACCACTTCCAATTGTTGCTGTTGCGGTAGTTGGAGATACCCACGACGCTTACCACACTGCGCCGCTATGTGGTCATACGACCCACACAGCCGACATGTATGTTGTTGCCCCGCATATGTTACATATACTTGAGTTCGAAATGCTTACAACATAGCACAAGATGGTATGGGATGGTGTAAGGTCATTTTGACAGAATTGTCCCCTCAAACATTCCAGCATAAGGTCCAGTGGCCCACCGACCCGCAGAGGCCATATGAACCGTACCATAATTATGTAGTTCATCTTTTATGTCAAAATCAGTCGCCTCAAAAGGCACAGTCCTGATTTTTACCCATGTGTAGTGTCGAGATACATCATGAAGATGTACTGATACTGCTGAATTGACAGATATAATGGTCTCTTGATACTTATCAACCACCGCTTCGTAGACATTTGCTGACGTTAATTTAACGAAGATCATTGTCGTCCCATTAAGTGCTACAACCCACATAATCTCTTCATTTGCGACACCGTAGGTATCATGGATAATCACTTGTAGTAACAAATCCATCGTAGCTCCCGTGACAGCCCCATGGGTCAACTCAACGCAGACAGTGTTGATGCGCCTGCTGCTATGCAGCGCCATGTTGGAAAAAATAAAGTTTTCACCAGCCAACACTAGGGTAGCAGCTCAAATAGGTAAACTGTGCAAAAGCTAACTCAAACAGGAGCGTCCTGCGCAGCCCACCCTCACTGCCTGTGAGCGATGAGGACAATGCATTTTTTATTATTATTATTATTATTTTAACAGTAATAGTATTAGTGTTATTTTTGCTAATACTGTAATACTACTTCTAACACTGATGACGGTACCATCATTACTACGATTACTGCTACTACTACTGTTGCTACCACTACTACTACTACTACTACTACTACTACTATTAAAACAACAACAATAACAATAATAATAATAAATTATTATTATTATTATTATTGTTATTATTATTATGATGATGATTAAAGTTAACCCAGAAGGTAGACATTTAGATGACTACAGGAATTTCGTTTTATTTCTGCAACTTTCCCTTTATATTTCATTCATAATATGTCAAGGCTTATTCTAACGTATTTCAAACTTTCCAAACTTGTGTACGGTAACCAGGACAACATTCTAGGAACAATTTGCACGTGCAGGCGCCCTGTGACCTAAGTTATTGTAGTCAGTCTCAGCATCATATGTCCTGGATGACTTCTTAAAACCTTCTGCTTCGTAGGTTCAAACATTTTAAACATTGTTTCTTAATGCGACGATGGTGACGAGTAAAACCGAAATATGTCAGCGCATGTCTATCAAGTTTATATGCATCTGTGTAATATTTTTGGTCACATTTATTTATTTAGTAGAGTTTGCATCGAGTGAATGGTTCCAATATATAATGTCAGAGGCTCGTTAAGGTCAGAGTAGTTCCCATTAAGTTAAGTTTGTGTTGAGACATATTTATCAGTTAATTAATTGTGTAAAAGGTTGAAATCTTTGGAATCATCGCAATAATTACAAAATTCCTCTTCTGACTGCCTCAAAATTTTGATAACAGATGAGTTTCCCAGAAAGTTTTGCGTTGCTGTCGGGCTCCTTGAGTCCCATTATGCCTTATTTACTAAATAAAAATAGATTGTTTTACATACAGTAAATCTTGTTGGCTTTAATATCGCTTCAAAACATCATAGATGTTTACAATGTCTAAGTGTGATTTGGAAATTCTGTAGAAATTGGCAAAGAAACTTGAAAACGATGGATTTATAGCAAATACCAGCGAATGCCTCTTCAGATAGACCTCAAACTTTCAGGGTTGATGAGATTTATTAACAAGGAAGCTTGGTTTTTTTTAATTTTAGCTATGTACATTTTTAAATTGTCAATTTTATTAAATAAATTATTTTCCATGCAATACCTGGAGAATGTCTCACCTGGTCGGCTTCAAACTCTTAAGTGTTGATATATCTTAAGTGTTCCTACTGAGCACTGTACCTGAGCAGACACATGGTGTTATGTGTTCCTGCTGAACACTGTACCTGAGCAGACATTTTGTTAAGTGTTTCTGCTGAACACTGTACCTGAGCAGACATTGTGTTAAGTGTTTCTGCTGAACACTGTACCTGAGCAGACATTGTGTTAAGTGTTCCTACTGAACACTGTACCTGAGCAGACATTGTGTTAAGTGTTTCTGCTGAACACTGTACCTGAGCAGACATTGTGTTAAGTGTTCCTACTGAACACTGTACCTGAGCAGACATTGTGTTAAGTGTTCCTGCTGAACACTGTGCCTATACGGACATGGTGTTAAGTGTTCCTACTGAACACTGTACCTGAGCAGACATTGTGTTAAGTGTTCCTGCTGAACACTGTGCCTATACGGACATGGTGTTAAGTGTTCCTACTGAACACTGTACCTGAGCAGACATTGTGTTAAGTGTTCCTGCTGAAACACTGTGCCTATACGGACATGGTGTTAAGTGTTCCTGCTCAACATTGTATCTGAGCAGACACTGTGTTAAGTGTTCCTGTTCAACACTGTAGATAAGCAGACATGGTGCTAAGTGTTCCTGCTCATCACTGTACCTCAGTGGACATGATGTTAAGTGTTCCTGCTCAGCACTGTACCTGAGCAGACATGGTGTTAAGTGTTCCTGCTCAACACTCCCACCTTCAAGTGTTTCGTTTATTACTTCCGGACACCTTGCCGATCACCTTCAATGTTCATCCCTGATCAAATATAACTAAGTGAAATATCTTGAGAACATTGGCATGAAAGGGTTCTAAGAGGCATGATCACTACCCATCTAGATACCCATCAGCTACACAACCCAGGGCAACACGGGTTTTAAACAGGTCGCTCCTGCCTGTCCCAACTCCTGGACCACATGACAAGGTCCTGGATGCTCTAGAAGACAAACAAAATGCAGATGTTGTATACACAGAGTTTGCAAAAGCCTTTGACAAGTGTGATCATGGTGTAATAGTGCACAAAATGTGTGATAAAGGAATAACAGGAAAAATTGGTAGATGGATCTATAATTTCCTATCAAACAGAACACAAAGATTAATAGTAAAGAGTGTAAAGTCTGATGCGGCTATAGTGACAAACTCTGTTCCACAAGGCACAGTACTCACCCCCATCCTGTTCGTCGTTCTCATATCTGACATAGACTTAGATGTAAGCCACAACACCGTGTCCTCATTTGCATATGACACCCGAATTTGCATGGCAGTGTCATCCATCGAAGACACTGCAAATCTCCTAGCAGACATCAACCAAATCTTTAAATAGGCCGCAGAAAACAATATGAAGATCAAAGAAAACATATTTCAATTACTCTGCTATGGAAAAATCGACGAAATTAAAACTGTATGAAAGTATAAAAAAAAATCCAACCACACAATAGAGCGAAAAAGTAATGTGAAGGACCTGGGAGTGATAATGTCAGAGGATCTCACGTTCAAAGACCAACAATGTATCCACTGCATCTGCTAGAAAAATGATAGAATAGATAATGAGAACATTGAAAACTAGGGATGCCAAGCCAATGATTCTCTTCAAATCGCATGTTCTCTCTAGGCTGGAATACTGCTGTACACCAACTGCCCCTTCAAGGCAGGCGAAATTGCTGACATGGAGAGTGTGCAGAGGACTTCCACGGCACTTATAAGTACGATAAAGCACCTAAATTACTGGGAATGGTTGAAGTCCCTTGATTTATGATCTCTGGAATGCAGGCAAGAAAAATACATGGTAATATACACATGGAAAATCCTAGAGGGACTAGTCCCAAATCTGCGCCAAAAGTCACTCCCCATGAAAGCAAAAAACTCGGCAGGAGATGCAACATTTCCCAAATGAAAATCAGTGGCACCACGAGTACACTGAGAGACAACACAGTAATTGTTAGCTGCCCAAGACTTTTCAACTGCCTTGTGGAGAAATTTTCTCCAGGAGGGGGGTATCAGCCCCTTCAGCCCCTTCAGCCCCTTTCAGCCCTTTCAGCTCTGAGGGGCCCAGCCCTCTCAGAAGGGGCAAATATCTTGTTAACTGCTACAGTGGGTAATTGATCGCAGATGCAGTACGAGTATGCGACGTGGTCAAGCGACCACTGCTCCTTGCACCAGTGTTGCAGAGTGTAGTTTAATAAAAGACAGTTCATCTCTTACCTTAGCAAGACAATTAAGGAAAATCCTGCTCCCACTTTATTACCATAGTAAAGATAGTGGACATTGTTGTCTATGCTTAAGACAGCAAGATTTAAACATTCTGCTTTGCTTCATCGAGGAAGTGGCAAGGAAGCAAAAGTACTAGGTCAGCTTTTCCTTTGTGCTGGGGGCAGTAATGGCGTGGGGTGCTGTGGCATCTTCAGATTACTTTTGACTCTACTGAGAGTGACACTGACGCCAGGATAACCAACAAAGAACGATCTGTGCGTTAGTGTGAACAAAGTGTCTCATAAAACACAATAAACACTTAAGAGAAGTGTGATCAGCTTCTTTAGTGATAAGATTGTGAACAATAAAGACAAATCTTGTGGAACATAGTGTACCAGTGTGCGTTTTCCTAAACTATGGAAGACGTGGACATCCAAAGACACTTCAGCTTCTATCAAGTCACCGATATCTGTCGAAGGTGTGAAGAACACCATAGCTCATACTACAAGAGCAAGGTAGGTTACGAATTTCTTGTAGTACGGGGGATTGCGCAGTTCTTGAGTCGCAAGGAGTTTGTAATCAACCTATAGTCGGCAGTAAGGGGCGGACTTTTGAGTCCACACAAGTAAGTTTGTCAGCAATCAGTGATGAAATATGCTGACTTAACACCCCCTAGGGGTGTTGAGAGATGACTTCGACAGCTTTTCAAGACCTCGTCTGCAGGGGCGGCTGTGTAGACGATTTGCTGTCTTTTATCAGCTAAGTGTTCCCTATATTTATATTTATAAATTATTACTTAGTAAAGCCATTTCTCAACATATTGGTCGTGCTCGAACCGGATAAAGGCCACACTGTGGTCCAAATATGTTGTACTACAGTGTACAAATAACCTACGAGCCAAGGTCCTTCGAAAAAAGCTGTAAAACTAGTGTTTTACAATATAAATCAGTATAAATGAGTCCCTCCAGACTCAATCACAGAGAATGGGCAGCCAAAAGAAAACGGGCGCTTACCCAGAGTTCACCCAAAGAAAACGGGAGGCTGAGTGACTCACCCAAACAAGAAAAACGGGGGATGGCACCTGCATCCACTGCTCCATTCTCGAAAATCGCTGATTAGACAACAACAACCTAACTGATGTTCGGTTTGTCCGAGTGTATATACACATAGTGTTTATAATGTTTATAGACAGAAATTAATAGACAAGATTGTGTTAAAGTTTGTTTCTTATAGTATACCTATTATATTAAAGGAACTTATATATAAAGTGTAAGCTTTCAAATACATATTAACAGTGACATTTATATATGTGTAAGTAATATTCACGTGTGATTTACAGTTATATGATGACATTTATTGTGTATAGTGAATGAAGTGTATAACATCGTTATTTACTATAATCATCGTGGTCAGGCTGACACAGCAAACTCAAGCCATAAAACACCAGCTATATGTTACTGTGTACCTTCATGGTCATTGACCCTGAAGGTCAGTAGTGTCTGACCCTGAGGGTCAGTAGTGTCTGACTCGATTATTGCTGACTTAAGCATAACAAAAACTCAGCTGTTTATAGCAGTGCAGTGTTTTTTAAACACTCTAAGTTTGGTGCTAGAATTTTCAGTATACCATTAAAATGGCTTGTTTGAAAACTCAGTTTCAGTCTTTACAGACTAAACTTATACAATTAGAAATCTAATTTCAGTCTGTATAGGATTAACTCAAGATAGAAACATAGATTTGATGATCTTGAGGTCAAATTTGAATTTCTTGCACAACATCTGGAAATAATTAATTCAGACTATACAAATTATGAAAATTAAAAATTAAAAATTAAAAATGTTTTGGATACATTTAGTAATCAACAATTAAGGTGGGAGACAGGAGTACAGGCTATCTGCCGCAAAACTCTGCCACAGAGACCTACTGTAACTAGTGGTCAAACACCTGTTACACCTGTAACAACAACAAGTGTCCCATTACCAAGCTTACCTACATTGTCATTACCCATTTTCCAAGGTCATAATTATGAAGAATTCATTAGTGGTTTTCAATCCATAGTAAATTCACGAACTGACATAGATGAGATTGCTAAGTTCAATTATCTTAAATGTCTTGTGAAGGGAGAACCCTATGAACTGATTAAGTCATTTCCGGTGGTAAAGGTAATTATCAAATAGCCTTACGTGTCTAAGCAGACAATTACTTTGATGCTGACAAGGCCAGAGTTAGACATGCAGTCTTAATATCAAGCTTGAAGCCACCCAAACATTGTTTTTTCAGACTTGCAGGCATTAGAATCACATTAGACAATATTCTCAGATCTCTAGGTGCTAAATATGACCTAAGACAATGTGATTGGTTTATCAGTGGTATTGTACAAGATAAGCTGTCACCACAAACTATTGAACGATTAAATATTATGTTCAATAAACGCCATTTCACTTGTGAAGAAATTAGCAATGGTTTACAAACATAGTTTTCATGCATGCAAGCAACGAGACAAGATGAAAAATCCACAAATCTGGTGGATAACAAACCTTCAACCTCAGTATAGAAGAGTATACCTACTCCCACTAAACCACAGAATGGGAAATCCCATATAGGCATTTATCAAGCTGTGAATACAACAGACAGTAAACAGACTGTCATACATAAACGTACTCCAAAATGTGTACTTTGTGATGGAACACATTGGGCACAGTATTGTAGTCAATACACATCAATGGAGGCACGTAAACAACGTGTTCATCAGCTGAAAAGATGCATCAAGTGTTTAGGTGAACACAAGGGAGGAAAATACTCACTGAAGAAGTGCTTTAAATACAAGGGTATGCATCATACAACATTATGCCCAAATACTTTCGCTGAACAGCAGCAGACTTCCACAGAATCAGGAAGTCAACAAGCAACAGCATTAAAATGTGAGAGATAAGTTTAAAGCAACTGCTCTCCCGATAGCTCGAGTTGAGTTATCTAATAAATTACACAAAACCAATGTGCTAACATTATTTGATCAAGGTTCACAAAGGTCCTTCATAAGAAGAACAGTGTTGCAGAAACTGAATAAACAGCCCTATGCCAAAGTACAGTTAGATATAGCTGTTTTTTTTTCCACAATTCTGGTAAACAGACATATGACCTAGCCAGAATCACTGTTGGTCTAGGAAACAGGAAAAAGACAGTAGAAGCTGTGGTAGTAGATGATTTGCCTAAGTCTGTGCAGATCCAGGGATTAAAAGAAACAGTTGCAGCACTGAAAGCAGCTAAGGTCAAGTTAGCCTGTCCTGACATACAGACGGACACAATTAGTCCAATTGATTTATCATTGGAAGTGATTATTATCCACTGTTTTGTGCAAAATATAGTAAGTAAACATGATGTTCACTTGCTGAAAACAGCAGGAGGCCACATGATATGTGGTCCCATTCCCTCTCAAAGTGGGAAAGAAGCTGATATTGATTCAGTAGAAAATGTACTGGTTACGAGAATAACGCTGATCATGTACCACAGCAAAAATATCGTTACTGGAAGAAACGAATGAACCAGTTGATAAGTTGTGGGATTTAGACGCGATAGGTATTGATGTAAATAAACCAAACCCACAAGAGTCTCAGACTTATAGCCAATATTTGGACACTGTCAAATATAAAGATGGACAGTATTGGGTTAGGTTACCATGGAAATTAAATCCACCACATCTGCCTAGCAATTATCGCATGGCTTTCGGACAGATGAAAGCACAAATACATGAGCTCAGGAAGAATCCAGAGCTACTGACTGTCTATGATAATATCATACAAGAACAGTTGGACAATAAATTCATTGAGGAAATAGTCGAAGATAAGTTGAAGACAGACGCTCATTATCTCCCGCACCATGGAGTCAGAAAGGATTCTGAAACCACTCCACTACGTGTTGTATACAATTGCAGCACACGTGCAAATAAAGATGTAGCAAGTCTTAATGACTGTCTGATGACCCCCAAGAATCATTGGCTAACAAAACTGATTGTGCAAAACGCCCGCTAGTACGTGTTACATGGTGGGGTAGCTGACACACTTTGTCATATACGACAATCCTACTGATACCTCAAGGTCGACAAAGAGTGAAAAAACAAGTAAAGGACTGTATTACTTGTCGTCACTACGATATGCGAGTATGTCAGTATCCAGGTCCACCTCCATATCCTTCTGAAAGAGTTTGTCATATCACTCCATTTGAGGTGACAGGTGTAGATTACACTGGACCAATAATTTTAACCAAAACAGTTGACAAAGTTCCTATCAAGGTGTACATCTGTTTGTTCACTTGTGCTACGACTAGAGCAGTACATCTAAAGTAGCCACTGACATGTCTGCTGAAACCTTTATCAAATTATTCAGAAGGTTTGCAGCCAGAAGGGCATGTCCCAGACTGATGATTTCAGATAATGCAACGAACTTTGTTGCTGGTGCTGCTTATATAAGCAAGATCTTTGATCAACCAGAAGTACAACGATGCGAATCAACTCATTGTCGTTGGAGATACATTCCCTCCTAAATCTCCATGGCACGGCGGATTTTATGAAAGAATGATCGGCATTGTAAAACGTTGTTTAAGGAAGACTCTTCATCGTCAAAGAATGACTTAGAGAATTCCGTACATTTTGTGACTGAAATAGAAAATAGAGTCAACAACAGACCTCTAACTTATGTTACCGATGATCTGGACAATTTAGAAGTGTTAAGTCCATCTCATTTACTCCATGGCAGAAGGCTCGAACCTGTTCCTCCCATGAATGATAAAGAAATCATAGAGGATCCTACTTATTTCGAACCTGAGCAACTCAGACGTAAATTCAAACACCATAATAAAGTGATTGAAAGTTGGGAGAAAATTTGGCGAGAAGACTATCTCACCTCATTGAGAGAACACTTCTATGGAGCTGGTGTTCCTGAAAATCTTAAGTCCTTAAGACTAATAATAATAATAACGATCCCATGTGGGTTGACAGGAGGCTGAAGCATCTATTGGGGGAGGGGGGGGAGTTTGTAGGCGCATCGGAGGAGGAGAGGTTGGCCTTGCTGACCAATATGTTCAGCTTGGGAGAGAAGTAAAAAAGGCGATTGGAGGGGCTGGGCGTGACTATGAAATTGGAGTTGCTAATGAATCAAAGACTGGTCCAGGGGGGTTCTTTCAAGTGTATGGGACGAGGGTGAGGGAGGGGGTGGGACCTCTGAGGTCTGGGAGTGGACGGCTGGCGGATGGTGAACTGGAAGTGTGTTCCTTATTTGGTGACTGTTTTTTTTGTCAGTTTTTACACAGGGAAAATGTAAATGAGATTCCAGTAATTGGCAATTGTTTGGTTTCCTGATGATTTAAATTTTAAATGGTGTTGCTGTCACGAGGGACATGGTTGTTGAACAGATAGACAAACTGAAGCAAGGTGGGTCCCCGGGACCGATGAGTTGTTTTCAAGGGTGCTTGGGGAGTGCAAGATGGAGCTTAGTCGGCCATTAACGAGTGTGTTCGGTGCGTCCGTCCTTGCCGGTGTTGTGCCGGAGATGTGGAGGATGGCTGGTGTGGTTCCTATGTTCAAATCAGGGGATGGGTCCACTCCTTCAAATTACCGTCCAGTGGGCCTGACATCTATAGTGGGCGGGTTGTTGGAATCAATTGTGGCTGACATTGTCGGAGGTAACCTTGGGGAGCATAGCTTGATGGGTGGATCTCAGCATGGATTCGCGAGGGGTCGTTCCTGCCTGACAAGCTTGCTGACGTTCTTCAGTGGAACATTTGAGGCGGTTGACAGTGATAAGGAATATGATGTTGTTTGTTTGGATTTTGGTGAAGCCTTCGACAGAGTACTTTCACGGGAGACTCTTGGGAGGGGTGGCAGCTCGTGGTATAGGAGGTGGGGTTCTGGCATGGATTGAGGCATGGCTTGCCAATAGAAAGCAGAGAGTTACCATTAATGGAGTGAAGTCTGGGTGGGGATTGGTCGCTGGTGGCGTTCCACAAGGATCAGTTTTGGGGCCTCTACTGTTCATAGTTTACATTGGTGACCTTGATGAAGGGATTGCTGGTGACATGGGTGAGTTTGCTGATGATGCAGGGATGGGCCGTGTAGTTCGCTCTGAGGAGGGTATCAATGAGCTCCGGGGCGATTTGAACAAATTGGTGTCTTGGTCTGAGGAATGGCAGATGAAGTTTGGTGTGGAAGAGTGTAGGGTGCTTGCCCTTGGTAATGAGAGTGACCCTCGAAGCTGTGATCTGGGTGAAGTGGAGCTTGGTCGTGCAGAGTGTGAAAGGGACTTGGGAGCCGTGGTAAGCAGAAATCTGGGCCGAACAGGGGTGCCTTGGTGTGCGCAACAAGGCCGGGGGAAATTGCTTGGATTTGTCTCGAGAAGTGTAGGTGGGGGGGGTCCAAAGGTTATTTGCAGCTCTGTACATCACTGGTGGGGCCTCATTTAGATTTTTGCTGCTCAGTTTTGGCCCCCTTACTGCAGGATGGACGTGGACTCTTGGGGAGCATGCAGGGGGGAGTGACTGGGGTGTTTTACTGTGTGGGGAGCCTCCCGGTGGGATGGACTGGAGCCTTAGATCTCCGCTCTCGGGGGAGGCGTGGGTGGGGGGGGGTGTCATGAAGTTTTGTAGGTGGATGGCGGCATGGGCGGGGAGACTTTAAAAGGGGTACTGGGGGTCGAGCCAGGTGGGAGCCAGGAATGGTGGATTTAAGTTGATGGGTTTTAGTTTTGGGAAAAGGACATGGGTGGGTGCTGGTTTTCGGCAGAGTTGTGAATGCGTGGGCGGTTTTCCCCAGGGGGGTGGTGGAGGCTGGGACCTTGGGTAGCTTTGGGGGGGGACTGGACGAGTGTAAAGAGTGGGGGGGCTGGTTTGGTTGATGTCAGGGGGTGCGGGGTCGTTTCTTGAGTACTTTGGGTAGAGTCGTTTTGATAAGGACCTGCCTCATATGGGCCAGTAGGGCCTTCGCATGTTCCTACATTCTTAGTTCTTATGTTCTTAAGACCTGATGACATAGTGATTATTGACAATGATGGTCCGAGTCCCAATGGCCACTTGGAAAAATTGTGACCATATATCCTGATGCAAATGGAATCATCAGGACAGTTGAGTTTTAAGCAAAGGTGTAGTGAATAAGCAACAATAAATAAATTAGAACCGTTAGAATTCCCACAGTGTTGAAACAAAATTAGTGATTCCCAGAAACCACACAGACTAAAGCTGTTCAGAAAAGACAAGCAGCAGTGGTGGCAAGGGAAAATTTAATTAATATTAAGTGATGAATAGTTAAACTGCAGCGAACCTCCGCCGCCCCCAGTGTGGAGAAATTTTCTCCAGGAGGGGGGTTATCAGCCCCTTCAGCCCCTTTCACCCCTTTTCAGCCCTGAGGGCCCAGCCCTCTCAGAAGGGGCAAATATCTTGTTTAACTGCTACAGTGGGTAATTGATCGCAAAATGCGGGTACGAGTATGCAACGTGGTCAGCGACCGCTGCTCCTTGTCACCAGTGTTGCAGAGTGTAGTTTAATAAAAGACGGTTTATCTCTTACCTTAGCAAGACAATTAAGGAAAATCCTGCCCACTTTATTCCCAAATAGTAAAGATAGGGGAAACATTGTGCCTATGCTTAAGACAGCAAGATTTAAACATTCTGCTTGCTTCATCAAGGAAGTGGCAAGGAAGCAAAAGTACTAGGTCCAGCTTTTCCTTTATGCTGGTGGCAGAAACGGCATAGGGTGCTGTGGCGTCTTCAGATTATTTTGACTCTACTGAGAGTGACAACTGACGCCGGGATAACCAACAAAGAACAATCTGTGCGTTAGTGTGAACAAAGTGTCTCATAAAACACAATAAACACTTAAGAGAAGTTGATCAGCTTCTTTAGTGATAAGATTGTGAACAATAAAGGAAAATCTTGTGGAACATAGTGTACCAGTGTGCGTTTTCCTAGACTAGGAAGATGTGGACATCCAAGGACACTTCAGCTTCTATCAAGTCACCGATATCTGTCGAAGGTGTTTAAGAACACCATAGCTCACGCTACAAGAGCAAGGTAGGTTATGAATTTCTTGTAGTATGCGGGACTGCGCAGTTCTTGAGTCGCAAGGAGTTTTTAATCAACCTATAGTCGGGAGTAAGGGGCGGACTTTTGATCCTCACAAGTAAGTTGTCAGCAATCGTGAATGAAATATGCTGAAAATAACACCCCAAGGGTAATTTTATAATCTTACAAATTATAACTCTTTACAGCCGTTGAGAGATGACTTCGACAGCTTTTCAAGACCTCGTCTGCAAAGGGGCGGCTGTGTAGACGATTTGCTGTCTTTTATCAGCTAAGTGTTTCCCCATAATTTAAATTTAAAATTAAGCTTTGCTGGTAATGCCATTTTCCCAAAATGCCTCCCACCATACATAAAGGGGATTACCAATAGACCCCTGGCTGTCCTTCAAGAAGGCACTGGACAGGTGTCTTAAGTCAGTACCTGACCAGCTGGGCTGTGCTCGTATGTCGGTTTGAGAGCTACCAGCAGTATAAGCCTAACTGATTAGGCCCTGATCCAACACGAGGCCTGATGACAGACCGGGCTACGGGGCGTTAACCCCCTAAACTGTCTCCAGGTATATTCCAGGTATACTCCAGGTGTAACAGCCTGTGCTGTCAGCACAGACAGCCTAAAGCCGTCTGCCAGCTTTTTCATATTTCGCGGCATTTAAGTGCTGCCCTTTGTGGGTTACTAGGTCGGGGGGGATGGGGGGCCCACTCGGTTCACTTCGGGTCGACCGATTTGGAAGGTACAAGGGTCCCCCCCATGACGGCTATGGGTCATTCCCTAAAATTCCCTTGGTCCTTTCCTACCCAATTAAACCCCAAACTGTCCACGGCCGTATCATTGCTACTTACGCTTTTTCTATGGGCCCAAAACCGTTATTAAACAGCAAGAACTTAAAAACACAGGTATACTCCAAAGAGACAAAGGGGAGCCGAAAATATTTAAGGAGAGAAGGGGAAATTAGAATGTAGGTGAGGGATGATAGATTGCCTAAGGTTGTGGGGAAGTAAAAAAATAAGTCACTCTGCTGACTTTTTTGGTTATCCCAGGTTCCTACCATTGCTCTATGTATGATAATTCTAGAAGTTTTGTGTATACCTGAATAAAATTTTTTATTACTGATAGCTGCGGGGAAGAAAAGGGAGGAGGGGGGGAGGGAGGAGGGAGGCAGGGAGGGAGGGGGGGAGGGAGGGGGGGCAGGGGTGGAGGAAAGGGGGGGGGCAGGGGGGCAGGGGGGCAGGGGTGAGGGGGGGGGGGAGGAAGGGAGGGGGGGAGGGAGGAAGAGGGGGGAAGGCAGGGAGGAGGGGGGAGCGGGAGGGAGGGAGGCAGGGAGGGAGGGGGGGAGGCAGGGAAAGGAGGTTGAGGGAAGTAACTGATTCCAAGGGTTAAGTTGGTGCCCGGGGAACATTATCCCTTAAACAAAACATTGATTTTTTTCTAAAAATTATATTGTTGTAGGAGACTGACAGTGTTAAGAAGATGCTACAGTTTTAATAGATAATACAGGTTTTAAAAAAGATACTACGTGTTGTAGAAATACTCAGTGTTGTAGAAAATACACATGTTGTAAAGATGCACATTGTTGTAGGAAAACTGTACAGTGTTGAAGAAGATCAAAAGGTTTTAGAACTTACAGTGGGGTTTAAGAAATGTACAGGTTGAGGAGACTGACAAAGTTGAAGAGAAGCACCGGTTGTAGGGGAATGTACATGTTGAAAAGATGCTACATGTTTTGGAGATGTACAGTTTTGAAGAAAATCTCAGTGTTGTAGGAGACTGTACATTTTGAAGAAGTGCTACAGGTTTGTAGGAGACTGTACAGTGTTGAAGAAGATGCTACAGTGTTTTTAGGAGTGTACAGGTTGAAAAAAATGCTACGTGTTTAGGAAGACGTGTTTAAGAAGAAGTACAGTGTTGAGGAGAAATAATTTGTAGAAGTGCTACAGGTTGTAAAAATCAGGTTGTAGAAGAGCCAGTGTTTTAAAGATGCTACAGTGTTGTAGAAGATGCTACAGTGTTGTAGAAGATGCTACAGTTTTTGTAGGAGATAATCCCGGTTGAAAGAAGAAAAACTCCCATTGTTAAAGGGAAAGATACACAGTGTTTAGAAAAAAGCAAACAGTTTTGAGGAGAAAATCCCGTTTTGTAGAAGATACTACACTTTTTTTGGGAAGATTGCTAAAAGTGTTGAAGGAGTTTAAAACAGTTTGTAAAGATGCTACAGTGGGGAAGGAGATAATACAGTGTTTTAGAAGTGCTCCCTGTTGGGGAAAGATAATACAGTTTTTGTAGAAGAGGGCTACATTTTTTGTAGGAGAAAAATACAGTTTTTGTAAAAGGGCAAAGTGTTGTAGGAGATAATACAGTTTTGTGAAATGCTACAGTGTTGTAAAAGATGCCTACATTGGTTTAAAAAAGACCCTACATGTTTTGAAGGGGAAAAACAGTTTTGTAGAAGATACTACAGTTTTTGTAGAAATACTCCCTGTTTGTAAAGATGCTACAGTGTTGTGGGGAGAAAAACCCTTTTTGTAGAAGATACAAACATGTTAAAAGAAGATACTACAGTTTGTAGAAAAATGCTACAGGTTTTTAGGAGATAATACATTTTGTAGAAGATACTACAGTTTGAAAGGAAGATAATACAGTGTTGTAGAAGATGCAAACAGTGTTTTTAGGAGAAATACAGTTTTTGAAAAGAGCTACAGTTTTGTAGGAGATAATACAATTTGTAGAAGATACACAGTGTTGTGGGAAAAATTTAAAGTTTGTAGAAGATACAACATTTTTGAAAAGATAATAAAGGTTGTAGAAGAAAACTACAGTGTTGTAGAAGTTTCTACAGGTTTAAGAAGATATTTCAGTTTTGTTAGGAGATAAACATTTTGTAGAAGATACTAAAGTGTTAAGAAATACAACAGTGTTGTAGAAAAATGCTACATGTTGTGGGAAAAATAAAAGTTTTTGTAGAAGAAAACTACAGTTTTTTGTAAAAAATACTACAGTGTTGTAGAAGAAACTACAGTGTTGTAAAAGATACCAGTGTTGTGGGAAATAATAAAGTGTTGTAGAAAAATATACGTTTTGTAGAAATACCCCAGTGTTGTGGGAAAATACTACAGGGGTTGTAGAAGATACTACATTTGAAGAAGATACAACAGTTTTTGAAGAAGATCCCAAAGTGTTGAAAAAGATACTACAGGTTGAAAAAAGATGCTACAGTTTTTTTAGAAATACACAGTGTTGTAGGAGATAATCCCGTTTTTGGTAGAAATATTTTACAGTTTTGGGTAGAAGATACACAGTGTTGTAGAAAAAATACTACATTGTTGTAGAAGATACAACTGTTGTAGAAAAAACCCAAACAGTGTTGTAGAAATACCAGTAGTAGGGGGATAATACAGTTTTGTAGAAGTTTCCCAACATTGTTGTAGAAATACTACAGGGGTTGAAGAAGATGCAACAGTGTTGTAGGGATAATACATTGTTGTAGAAGATACTCATTTTTTTGTAAAGATGCTCCAGGAAAGTAGAAGAAAACTCCCGTTTTGTACAAGATACAAACAGTGTTGTAGAAAAAATACAACAGTGTTGAAAAAAAGAAAAACAGGGGTTGTAAAAGATACTAAAAGTGTTTTTAGAAGTACTAAAAGGGGGGGGGGGGGGGGGTTTAGAAAAATACTCCCAGTGTTGTAGAAGATACAACAGTGTAGTAAAAAAACTACAGGGGTTGTAAGATACTACGGGTGTTGAAGAAAAAAATTTACAGTTTTGTAAAAGATACAACAGTTTTTGTAAAAGGGATACAACAGGGGTTTGTAGAAGAAACTACAGTGTTGTAGAAAAAAACTACAGTTTTTGAAGAAAATACAAACGGGTTTTGAAGAAATACTAGGGGTTTTGTAGAAGAACTACATTTTTTGAAAAAGATACTACATTTTTGTAAAGATACAACAGTTTTTAAAAGAAATAATAAAAGTTTTTTTAGAAGATACTACATTTTTGAAGAAGATACAAACAGTTTTTAAAAGAAGATACTACAGTTTTTGGGAAGAATTACTACAGTGTTGTAGAAGAGCAACAGTGTAGAAAGAAACTCCCAGGGGTTGTAGAAGATACTACAGGGGTTGAAAAAAGAAAATCAGTTTTTTTAGAAGTACTACAGTGTTGAAAAAAGGGGAAAACTACAGTGTTGTAGAAGATATTAACAGTTTTAAAAGAAGATAATCCCGTTTTTGTAAAGATACTACAGTGTTGAAAAAGGGATACCCCGGGGTTGTGAAGTTACCACAGTGTTTTAGAAGATACTACAGTTTTTGTAGAAATACTACAGTTTTTGGAAGAAGATACAACGTTTTTGTAAAAGATCCCCCTTTTTTGAAGAATTTTACTACAGGGGTTGTAGAAGATGTTTACAGTTTAGTAAAATACTGCAGTGTTGTAGAAGATCCACAGGGGTTGTAGAATTTATACTACAAGTTTTTGTAGAAGATGCAAAAGTAAAGTAGAAGATACTACAGTTTGTAAAAGAAAACTACAGTTTTTTGTAGAAGATACTCAGTTTTGGTAAGAATTTCCCTACAGGTTTTTAAAAGATGCTAAAGTGTATAGAAGAAACTACATGTTTTTAGAAGATACTACAGTTTTGTAGAAGATACTACAGTTTTGTAGAAGAGGGAAAGTTTGTAAAAGATGCTAAATGAAGAAGAAGTTTACACATTTGTTGTAAAAAGATACTACGTGTTGTAGAATTTTCAAACATTTTTGTAAAAAGTTTGCTACAGTGTAAATAGAAGATACTACAGGGGTTGTAGAAGAAAACTAAAAGTTTTTTTAAAAAGATACTACAGGTTGTAGAAGATACTACATTGTTGTAGAAGAAACTACAGTGTAGTAGAAGAAATACATTTTTGTAAAAAAGATACAACAGTGTTTTAGAAGATACTACAGGGGTTTAGAAAACTGCATTTGTAGAAAAGCTACAGTGTTGAGAAGATACGAAGTGTTTTTAGAAGATGCACATTTTTTGTTGTAGAAGATCTACAGTGTTTGTAGAAGATACTACAGGGGTTTTAGAAGATACTAAAAAATTTTTGTAGAAGATACTAAAGTTTTAGAAAGATACTGCAGTGTAGTAGAAGATACTAATGTTGTGGGAAGATACAAACAGTTTTGAAAAAGATACGGCAGTGAGTAAAGATAAAACAGGGGTGTAGAAGATACTACGTGTAGTAGAAGATACTGCAGTTTAGAAAGAAGAACTACAGTTTTTGTAAAAGAAACAACATGTAGAAAGAAGATACGCATTGAAAGTAGAATAAAACAGTGTTTAGAAGATACACTTGTTGTAGAAGATACTACAGTGTTTTAAAAGGGAAAACCCCGGGGTTGTAGAAGAACTAAGGGGTTGTGAAGATACACATTTTTTTTAGAAGATACTACAGTGTTGTAAAGATACTACAGTGTAGTAGAAGATACTGCATGTATAGAAGATACACGGGTTTTTGAAAGAAGATACTACAGTTTTGTAAAAAGATACGCAGTGTAGAAAGAAGATACTACATTTTTGAAGATACTACAGTTTTTGTAGAAGATACTCCCAGGTTGAGAAGATACTACAGTGTAGTAGAAATACTGCAGTGAGTAGAAGATACCCCTTTTTTGTAGAAGATACTAAAAGTGAAAGTAGAAGATACTCCCGGTGTGGGAGAAGATACTACAGTTTTGTAAAGATACTACAGTGTTGTAGAAGATACTGCATGTATTTAGAAGATACTACAGTGTTGTAGAAATACTAAAAGTTTTTGTAAAAAGATACTACAGTTTTTTAAAAAATTTCTACGGGTGTTGTAGAAAAATACTACAGTGTTGTAGAAGATACTACAGTTTTTAAAAGGGTTTACACAGGGGTTGTAGAAGATACTACAGGGGTTGTAAAAAATACTACAAGTTGAAGAGAAACTACAGGGGTTGTAAAAATACTACGTGGTTAAAAAGATACAAATGTTGTAGAAGATACTACATTTTTTGTAGAAGATATTTACCGCGTTGTAGAAGATACTACATTGTTGAAGAAGATAAAAACAGGGGTTGGGGAAGAAACACGGGGGGTTTTAGAAGATACAAACCGCTTTTGAAAGAAAAACTACAGGTTGTAAAGGGATACACAGTTTTGGGTAGAAGATACTACAGTGTTGTAAAAAAGATATTAGGGGTTGTAAGTTTATATATAGTTGCAGAAGAAAACCACATGTTGAAAGGAGATACTACATTGTAGTAGAAGATACTTCAGTTTTTGTAAAAGATACAAACAGTTTTGTAAAAAGATACTAAAATTTTTGTAGAAGATACACAGGGGTTTAAAAAGATCAACAGTGTTGTAGAAGATACTTCAGGGGTGTAGAAGATACTAAAAGTGTTGTAGAAGATACTACAGTGTTGTAGAAAACTACGTGTTTAAAAAAGATACAAACATTTTTTGTAGAAGATATTTACAGGTTGTAGAAGATATTAGTTTTGAAAAGATACAAATATAGTTTGTAGAAGATACTACAGTTTGTAGAAGATACTACGTGTTGAGAAGAAAACTACAGTGTTGTAGAAGATACAAACGTTTTTGTAGAAGATACTACAGTGTATAGAAGATACTACGGGTTTTTGTAAAGAAATTTAAGGTTGTAGAAGAAAACCTACAGTTTTGTAGAAAATACTACAGGGGTTGTAGAAGATATTAGTGTTGAAAGATACTATATAGTTTTTTAAAAAAAGAAACTACAGAGGTTGGGGGGCACCCAGTGATCCACGGGGTTCCACCTGAAGGCAGCAGTGGGTGGTTTAGAGGCGGGAAAGGAGGCAGCAGGGGAAAGGCACGGGGGTCAAGTTAAAAAGGCAGGGGTTAGATTGCACACTGTCGGGTTAAACGCATAGGGGGTGCACAGGGCCCGGGGGTTAAAGGGCACCAGTTGGCTTGGGGGTTCGGTTGGGGAAAGCAATTTGGTTTTGGCAGAAGATCCCTGGTAGCAATAGTGGGGGGCAGCGCCAAGATGGATGGGGAAAGGGGTGAGACAGGGCAGGGGTTGGGGCAGTGGATGGGGGAACACATAACGGGTTTTAAAATCAGCAGGGGGTGGAAACATGATCAGGTTGGAGGCAGAGAGACAATTTATAGGCTTAGGGGGTAGCACTTTTTTAATGTTGGAAACGGGAAAGGGGGGCACGGGGTCAGGATGGGGAAAGCAGTGAATGGCATAGGGAAAAATTTGGGTAGGAACAAGTGGGGGGCCCCGGGGACATGCGGGGGCCCGCAGTGGGGTCACAGATTTCAGTTTATAAGTCGTAGAGTGTTGAAAAAAGGGTTTTTACTTGGGAACACAGTAAGGGGTTTTGGGGTCGGGTTTTGGAGGCAGCAGTGGGTTTAAATTTGGGTCTTTTAAATAAATATCGATGGGTGGCACGGGGTCATGTTAGAAGAGCGGTGGGTGGCACATTATCAGTAGGGAAAGGGCAAGAGTTGTATAAAAGGAACTTTTGGATGCGGCAGTAGGCGGCAGAGGTTTTTTGGAGGGTGACACGGGATAAATTTTTTAAAAACCAGCAGTGAGGGGGGGTCCCAGGCCCAATTTGGGCAACAAGGGTAACAAATTGAAAAGATTGGAGGTGGGAGTTCAGCAGCACATTGAAAAGGACGGAAGTAGCAGGGGGCGGCCTAGGGTCTTTATGGAAGCAGTAGTGGGTGGCACAGGGACAAATTTTGGATAAGCACGGGGCCAAAGAGCGTCTAGTTGGAGGTCGTTGTAGTAGGCACAGAGTCATTTGAACGCAGCAGGAGGGTGGTAGAGGGTCATCTTGGAAGCAGCATTTGGTGGCACAGAGTCAGGATCTAAGCAGCAGTCGGGCACAGGGTCATCTTGGAAAAGCATGGTTTGCCACAAGTCAGATTGGAAGCACAGTGGATGGCACAGGGTCATCTTGGAAGCAGTAGTGGGTGACAAAAGGGGCAATCTTGGAAGCAGCAGGGGTTTGGCACAGGGTCATCTTGGAAGCACAGTGGGTGGCACAGGGCATCTTGGAAGCAGTAGTGGGGGCACAGGGTGTTGCAACCCCTAAAATGGGTCACAATGTATATATTGTATATTATCTGTTCATTTTAAATTTTATATTGCTTATATTTGCGATAATAGCTAAATCGTAAATAATTGCTTTATTTTATTATTTGACTTGTTATATTATTAGGTAGGATGTAACATTTATATGTCATTCAGTGCTCATAATTCGAGAGTTAAGTAGCTGACAACATTTGTCTAATACTGTGTTTTCTCTCCCTAGTTTCGCTGCCGGCTTCCTGGGTTTTTCGGGGCACAGCAGCAGCACAGAGAGTCACTTTGATGGGGGGTGATCACACCTCCCTGGAGTAGTCTGTCTGGCCTGCTAAGCCTATTGTCTGTAGGACGTGCTTCTAGCAAAAGATCCCTCTGCTCCTCTTCCTTGTGGGCCCTTGTTGGAAGATCTTCTCTGTTGCTTTCTTGTTGTAATAAATTTGGGTAGAATTACCGACAAATGTAAAGTAAAAGGACACAAGTGCAACTAATGTGACATTTTATTGTGGCAACATTTTGCTCTAGCCGGGGTTCTTGCCAAACATCTTTCCTGCCCTTTGGGGACCATCAGCCCCGCTCATCTTTTAAAAACTCAGGCGACCTTCTCATCCGCATCCAAACCTCTCTATCCTAACAAGAAACTAAGCAGTTTGGATGTGACTTCCCTCTTCAAAAAAGTACCTACCAAAAAAAACCATCGAGGTTCTACGATGTAAATCAATCAGGACCTTAATTTCCTCTACCTCCTGGAATTTTGTTGACTTGATTGAACTCTGTGTTAATTTTAACTGTTTTCTTTTAATAACAAGCTCTACAAACAAACCTAGGGGATGGGAATGGGGTCCCCCATCAGTGCCATCCTAGCCAACTTATACATGGGAAAACCTAAAATTTCCCGAACACTTCCCAACATCATCCCTTCAAGCGGGCACTTGTTACGTTACGTGGACAACGTCTTTGTAATAACTCCCAAACGTTTTGATGTACGGAATCTTCAGGCAAGGCTCAACCAGTTGAACCGGGATCCAGTTTACACTAGAAAAAGATCCAATGACAAGCTACCTTTCCTCGAGTCCTCAAACACAAAGTAGACAACAACCTAAGATTTCAATTTATCGGAAAACCCACCAATAAAAATGATCTCACACATTCTTTCCAGTCAAGATACCAAGACCAAAAGAGGCATCATCATCGGGTTTTTCCTAAGACATACCGAATTTGTAGTCCTGAGTTTCTTGACGGGAATGTACATACATTCACCAAACATTCACTGAGCTACAATTTCCTTCCTTTCCACCAAAGACTCAAGAAAAGAGCTCTTCAGATCATTAATTCTCCAGCACCAAAACCACTCCCAACAAAGTTATAATTCTTCCCAACAGCCAGGTTGCACTGAACGTTTCAAAGTACTTTCACAAGAGTCGCCATCGCTTCTAGCACTTCAATAAAGGATCTAACCAGAACAAAATCCAAGCACCACGAACCAGTCAAGCAGGAGTTTACACTATACCCTGTGGAGGCTGTGACAAGATTTACTAGGTGAAACAGCAAGAAACCTCGACACCCGCCCTCAATTGAACACATTTATGCATGTAGGAACGATAACTTGAACAACGCCTGTGTAAAAATCGAAATTCTACCAATCATCTCATGAAATTCAGAGACCCAATTAGTGATTAAAGAAACTAATTTTCCCACACCAAGGCCTCGAATCACACTGAGCTGTTTCGAATAAAATCAAACAAAACAACGGCAGCTTCACCATCTCTGAAGTCTTAGCAAGAATCCTCCTGAAAACAGTAAACCCTGCCATCACATAGTCTCTCCTGTTATACTACCAAAGCACATTACAGAGAGTTAACACTGAAACAGGCTGCCTCTTTCCAGTCTATATTTGTCCAACCCAAGTAATAGCTTTTATATCCTTTTACTAAATGTGCGAATTAATTGCTCTACATATTGTATTACTACTACTACTTTGTCACTACTACTACTACTACTACTACCACTAGTGAACATCTAAATGGTACCTCACTAGATTGCACCTCACTCTGAGCCTTTATATACCCTCTGTGTCCATGTATTGTTTTTAATGGTTTTGATAAATCTCCTGGAGAGCGAAACGTTGCCACAAAAAATTCACATTATTTGGGCACTTGTGTCCTTTTACTTCACATGCTTTTCTTGTTGTTGGTTCTGTGTAACCTGTTCACAGAAAAATGCGTAGACTTAGTGATTTTCGATATCCTTCATGCTGGTAATGTAAGGAACCATTTGTGATTGATAATACCACTGATGTTTAATTTTGCCACTGAAGCTTGTAGAGAGAACCCTATTTTATTTCCTCTCAGTGCAATTACTAGAGCTATGTCAAAGATAAAACAACCATCCTTGTCTCCTGTTGAGTTAGTGGATGACAATGATTTGGGCTTGAATATGTTGTTCAGTGATGCTCTGTGCCCAGGATCATTAACACTGACTCCCCCCTGTCATCAACCTAGTCAGGACACAACTGACGTTAAATTTCTAACTCATGATGATTTAATCAAGGATCAGTTTCTTGATCAGTCACTGGAGATATAGCAGTTACTGAGAGATATAGCAGTTACTGAGAGTGAAGCAAAGGATCTCGATAATTGTTACTATTATAGTAATGGTGTACTAATGGAGAAAAATATATGTAAGTTGTCAGCTGATAGTGCTTCCACCACAGTCAAGCATCTTGTAGTGTTATGTTGCGACCCCTGAATGGGTCTCAATGTATATAATGTATATTACCTGTTCATATAATTTTATATTGCTTATATTTGTGGATAATACTATTATATTATATCATTATTTGACTTAGTTATATTATTAGGTAGGATGTAACATTTATATATTATTCAGTGCTCATAGTTCGTGATTGTGTGTTGCTAGCAGCAGCAGTCTATGGAGAGTCACGTGATCAGGGAGGGGTGATCACACCTCGCCTGGAGTAGTCTGAATAGGCTGTGCTGTCTATTGTCTGTTGGACGTTGCTTCTAACAAGAGGTCTCACACCAGCTCTACCTTGTGGGCCTGTTGGAAGATCGTCTCTGTCGTTTCTTGTTGTTGGTTCTGTGTAACTCTGTTCACATAACATAGCCTAGACTTAGTGATTTTCGACGTTGTACTGAGGTTGTGTGTCGCATAGACACTCTGAGAAACTCAGGTCCTGAGCTGTAGCTTCTGACCTAATTTGTACTGGTATCTGTATCTGTCACAGTCGGGGATATTTCTAATGCTGAACTTGATCAGTAGTATGGGAGTTTTGTGACTTTTGTGGAAGATCTGCAGATGATCCCTACTTAGTGTCGTTATATTATCTCCTTGTTCCTAATTCTGTGTTGCTGTTGCTTGTTATATTGCTGTTCAGCTTAACAGTCGCCTTATTGTTCAAGCAAGCTGTTCTGATTGCCAGGTTGGTCAAGAAGTTAGTTTATGTGAGGACTTTTAGTCAGTCACTGGTTATGTCTAGTCGAGTCTTGAGACATAGCAAACTACTTAGAGCACTTACACACATACACACAAACTTACTTGTATATATTTGTATTATGTTGTTATATGCTAACAATGTACCAGACGGTACTTAAAAGCCATAAAGATGTGATATGTGCCTTCAGCACAATACTACTGTACACGAGAGAAGTGTAGCAACTTGTATCCTATATTATATTCAATTGATTAATTTAATTTACTTTGATCTTATACCTCTTGACTTTGTTATTAATAAACTTATCAAATTTTTATTTTTTTTATTTAGTAGTCTACCAGTTGTAATCCTGAAGCATATTGAATCTTATTGAATTCTAATGGTAATTGGACCGGATACTGACTACTTTTTACAAAAAACCCATTAACAGGTTGGATGCTAGAAGGGCAGTCCTTTCTAGTGTTCACTGGATATCTCTATCATTTTAGAAATCGAGTTTTTTGTAACATTTACCATGTTACATTTCGTGAACAAGCCATTGATTTTGCTCACATAGTCCCATAGGAGGACATTGAGGTGTCAAGAAGACACTCAGTAAACTGGCAAAACATTTTACTTGGCCAAAAATGAGGAAACAGTAGCTGATCATATGCGACGTTGCCACGTGTGTCAAGTGACACACCTCCACCTACACCTCTCACTGAGCTTACTAGTAGCAAAGTCAGTTCTTCTGGACTAGTGATTGTTCAGACTTGTTTACAAGGTTAAAGAGTCTGCTTTTCTTTGCTCCTGTGTTTAGGAGTCCTATTTTCAATATTCCCTTCTTTTTACATATAGATACGAGTGGTTATGCAGTGGTGCTGTGCTGCTCCAACAATCAACATCCACTGACATTCTCCATCCTATATGTTACTATTCATCTAAGCTCAAACGACACCAGAAGAATTATGCCACTATTGAGAAAGAGGCCTAGCTCTTGTGGTGTCTTGGAACATTTTGACGTGTATTTGGGCACTTCCCCATTTAAAATTAACGTTTTTTCAGACCACATCCACTCACCTACATAAACACAATGAAGAGTAAGAATGCTAGGATCATGAGGTGGGCTCTCAGAATCCACCTTACTCTATTAGTATAACAACATATCAGTGGTCATTGTAATGTAATTGCTGACTCTGTCACGTCCTTAATTATCATTGTTACATTTAAATTAACATAATTTTATGCCCAAATACCATTTGTTACTTGCTATGTCAAATTCAGTAAAGTAACGTAACCTATGCAGCCCATGTTAACTATGTATAATTAATCTATTTATATATTCACAGTAGTGGTGACATATGTTGGTGTGAGGAGGAGACAGTTGGAGACAGAAACTGAGTGTTGAGTGTGTATTGTTGTGTGGGCGATGTTAGTTACTGAGTGGCGGGACAGTCCTAGCAGCAGACCCCCCCATCCCCCCTTCACTACACACCTAAAGCTTTCTCATACACAGATGCCCATACTGCCTCGCATTCCACATACCACTACTTAAGAGTGGAATCCCATCTCCTGTCTATCGCACAAGACTGCTTTCAAACAGTCCTCCACTACTAGATCGAGCCTCAACGTGTCATGCTTGTCTTCGCTATTCTGTCTCAACGCTGATGTACATAACCATGAGTATGCCAGAGATACAATACTGTGTACTGCCTAGTACGAGGGGCATAACTTATAGTGAAATAGACACTGTGAAATGTAAAAAGTGCTTGGCACAAGAGTACTCTATATTTTTTTATTAAATTGTATTATTAAAGTGACATGAGTAATCACAGTAAACAATGTGAGAACACTAATGCAACTCCTAGTGTGACCGTTTGTCGTGCTGGGGGAGTTTTGCGACCCCTGAATGGGTCACAATGTATATAATGTATATTATCTGTTCATATAATTTTATATTGCTTATATTTGCGTAAATATATTGCTTTATATTATTATTTGACTTAGTTATATTATTAGGTAGGATGTAACATTTATATATTATTCAGTGCTCATAGTTTGAGAGTTAAGTAGCTGACTACATTGTCTAACTACTGTGTTTTCTCTCTGCTCATTACGCAGCTGGCTTCTCGGTGTTGCTGGGCAGCAGCAGCATGGAGAGTCACATGACTAGGGGGTGATCACACCTCGCCTGGAGTAGTCTGTCTGGCCTGCTCAGCCTATTGTCAGTTGGACGTGCTTCTAGCAAGAGATCTCCTCTGCTCCTCTTCCTTGTGGGCCCTTGTTGGAAGATCGTCTCTGTCGCTTTCTTGTTGTTGGTTCTGTGTAACTCTGTTCACAGAACATTGCCTAGACTTAGTGATTTTCGATGTTGTAATGAGGTTGTGTGTCTTATAGACATTCTGAGAAACCCAGGTCCTGAGCCATAGCTTCTGACCTAAATTGCACTGGTATCTGTGTACTGTCACAGTCGGGGATTTTCTAATGCTGAACTTAGATTCAGTTGTATGGGAGTTTTGTGACTTTAGTGGAGGATCTGCAGATGGTCCCTACTTAGTGTCGTTATATTATCTCCTTGTTCCTAATTCTGTGTTGCTGTTGCTTGTTATATTGCTGTTTGGCTTAACAGTCGCCTTATTGTTCAAGAAAACTGTTCTGATTGCCAGGTTGGTTAAGAAGTTAATTTATGTGAGGACTTTTAGTCAGTCACTGGTTAAGTCAAGTCGAGCCTTGAGACATAGCGAACTACTTAGAGCACTTACACACATACACACAAACTTACTTGTATATATATTTGTATTATGTTATTAAATGTTAACAATGTACCAGACAGTACTTAAAAGCCATGAAGATGTGACATGAGCCTTCAGCTCTGTACTACTGTACACGAGAGAAGTGTAGGAACTTGTATCCTATATTATATTCAATTGATTACTATAATTTACTTTGATAATATAGGCATAGACAATTTTGTTATAAATAAACTTATTAAATTTTAACTTCTTTAGTTAGTAGCCTACCAGTTGTAATCCTGAAGCACTATTGAATCTTATTGAATTCTAATGGGTAATTGGACCAGGATACTGACTACTTGTTACAAAAACCCAGTAACAGGCTGGATGCTAGAAGGGCAGTCCTTTCTTATGCTTATTAGAAATCACGTTTTTTGTAACACAGGGTCATCTTGGAAGCAGCAGTGGGTGGCACAGGGTCATCTTGGAAGCAGCAGTGGGTGGCACAGGGTCATCTTGGAAGCAGCAGTGGGTGGCACAGGGTCATCTTGGAAGCAGCAGTGGGTGGCACAGGGTCATCTTGGAAGCAGCAGTGGTGGCACAGGGTCATCTTGGAAGCAGCATGGGTGGCACAGGGTCATCTTGGAAGCAGCAGTGGGTGCACAGGGGTCATCTTGGAAGCAGCAAGGGGTGGCACAGGGTCATCTTGGAAGCAGTAGTGGGTGGCACAGGGTCATCTTGGAAGCAGTAGAGGGTGGCACAGGGTCATCTTGGAAGCAGTAGTGGGTGGCACAGGGTCATCTTGGAAGCAGTAGTGGGTGGCACAGGATCATCTTGGAAGCAGTAGTGGTGGCACAGGGTCATCTTGGAAGCAGTACGGGTGGCACAGGGTCATTTTTCCCGTAGTTGG
>NC_069489.1:5864323-5890013 GCF_026875155.1 Cherax quadricarinatus | reverse complement strand
GGGGGTGAAGAAACTGCAAGGGCATCGTACCTCAAGGCAATGGGCCGGACAACATCTCTCCATGGGTCCTTGAGGGGGAGCGGGAATGTTGTCTCCCACTTCCACAATTTCAACACATCCCGGGAAAACTGGGCAACTATGAGGTTTTGGAAGACAGAAAATGTAGTTCCTTTTTCAAAAAGGAAAAGACAGAAAAGAGGCATAAATATAGACTGTGTCATTGACGTTTTTATGTATGCAAAATTAGGAGAAGATTATGGGAGGGAGGGGTGGGCCCCGGGAAGGGGAACAGGGGAAAAAAATCCCAACCCACGGATTCAGGGAAGGCAAATCCTGTGTAAAAACCCCTTCTGGATTTTTATGATAAAATAACAGAAGTAAGACAAGAGAGGAGGGGGGGGGTTGATTGCTCTTTTTTGGACGCAAAAGGGCCCTTTTGACACATTTTCCTCACAAGAGATTAGTGCAAAAGCTAGAGCATCAGGCATATAACGGGAAGGGCACTGCAATGGATCAGAGAATCCCTGCGGGGGAGGCAACAACATCATGGTACGAATGATGACACGGGGGACCTGTGACGAGCGGGGTCCCACAGGGTCGGTCTAGGACCAGGTATTTTTGGAATTGTAACGAAAATGACGGAAGGGTTAACTCAGAATGCCCCTGTTTGCAGATGATGTGAAGTTAATGGGGGAGAATTAAATCTGATAGGACAGGCAGGACTTAAAAGGACCGGGGACAGACGGGAAACCTGGTCCAGAAAGGGCCCTTCTGAATTTAACCTGCCAAATGCAATCATAAAGATGGGGGAAGGGCACAGAAGACCACAGCAAAAATTATAGGTAGGGGGCCCAAAGACTGAAAAACCTCACTCAAGGAGAAAGATCTTGGGGTGGTATAACACCGAGCATGTCCCCGGGGAAGCCCCAAATCAATCAGATAACTGCGCACATATGGGCCCCGGCAAACCTGAAACGCTTCCGAACCTTAGTAAAGGGAATCATTAAGACATGTACAAAAGTGTAGGTTAGGCCCATACTGGATATGCAGCACCTGTTTGGCCCCCACTTTTAAAAGCACTCAAGAAACTAGAGAAAATCAAAAATTTGCAACAAGGTTATTCCAAGCTAAGGGGAATTCCTATGAAAAGATTAAGGGAAATCGGCCTGACGACACTGGAGGACAGGGGGTGGGGGGAGAATATAACGACATATAAAATACTGCGGGGAAATGAAAAAGGGGGACAAGGCAGGATGTTCCGGGGAGGGGAACAAAAAACAAGGGGCCCACAATTGGAATTAAGACAAAAATGAGTCAGGGATAGTAAAAAGTATTTCTTCAGTCATAGAGTTGAAAGGCAGGGGAATACCCTAGAAAATGAGTATGGGGGCAGGAACCATACCAGTTTTAAAGACGAGGTTTGTTTAAAGCTCATGGAGGGGGGAGAGAGAGGGTTAGTAGAAACCCGGTGAAGGGCGGGGAGGAGCTAGGACTCGCCCCCTGCAACCAAAAATGGGAGTACACACCACAACAAACACACACACAGGAAAGGACCCTCCAAGAGAAACCACGGTTGAAATATGGGAAGATACAAAAAGGGGGTTTTCCAGACGAGACAAACAAACAGAACGACACAGCGAGGGAGAGGAAAAAAAAAGCGAAAGGAGCTGGGAAAAGGAGACAAGGTGGAACCAGCGAGGTCAATCAGAAAGAGGCAATCAAGGTCAATCAGAGCCCCAAAAACCTATCACACCACCCAAAACACAAACACATCCAACCACAGTTTCCCCCCAACACCCAGCTATAGAACCCCAGTATGCTACCAGGTCTCCCACTCTCACAGGCCCCCCAAACCACGGGTTTTGGGAAAAAGGGAAACTAAAGGTATGGTACACAAAGCTGAGGAATAACAAAAAAAGGGGGAGGATGGCACGAAAGACAAAAGAGGCAAACCGGACTCATAGCTACAAAAAACCCAAAGCTTACGGTTGAAAACAATCCATTTTTCCCAAACGGGATACCAGTCCTGGGGAAAGGGGACGGGGGGACTGTGGGGGGGGAGGAGTATACGCTGATCAAAAACCGGGGAATTTTGATGAGTGGGAGAGAGGAGACAGCGGGAAGCAAGTGATTACATAGGGGAAAACGCTTCATTGGGGGGCCCCCGGTGGTTTTTGCAGTGATGTAAAACCCCACCACAGAACAACAGGGGCCAAGGCAAGTTTTAATAACGAGAGCAATAAAAGCGATGGTTGACCACTGCTGCAGTGGCCGAAGAGCTCATGCATGCGGGGGGCAAAGCCCCTGATCATGGGTGCTTTAACCACAAAGGATCAGGGGGAGAACTTGGAGTGAGGGGGGCCAAGATACATGGGGGGCCCTAAGATGATGGGGGGGGTACTGGAAAATTCCTGTACCAACAGTAAGGGACACTACAAGAGGAAAGGAAGAGGACGAACCACAAGACTGGACCCTAGTATTCACCTTAGTTGTGCAGATATTGAGGCATCACATTGAAAGCCCCTTGGGCCAGCGATATGTGGTTTTAAGCTTCGAATACCCAGTAGAGCTACAAATAAAAGGGAACAGGGGACCAGGGCGAATGAAGCCAAACTGCCGAAAAGGGATACACGGAAATTAGGAATTCCTGCATGAGGTTCTGGGACAGAGAAAATGGGGGGAACAGTTAATGAAGATGGAATATGTAAACAATAGCAAGGGGGCTGAGGAGAGGGTTTTTCCCCAAGGGGAACGGGAAAAATAAAAAAAAACCAGGGCGAGCCCCTGGTTCCCAAAGGTGAAGGGGTGCAAAAACCAAGTGTGTTAGGGAATGGAAGAAATATGAAGGCAAAGGACCCGGAGAATAAGGGAGGAGTCGTGACCCGAAACGAATATGCCAGATAAGAAGGGAGGCCTAACGACAAAATAAAACAACAAGAGCGAAAACCAAATCTGACCCTAAACTGTTATCTCCACATCAGGAGGAAAACAACAGTCAAGGACCCGGTAATCAGGCTAAGGGGGGAAGGGGGAGACAACAAGAAATGCCGGAATATGTGGGAACTCAACAAGAGTTCAAAAAAGTGTTCCAGAGGAGACACAAGGGGCTCAAAGAGGAGAGGTGGGGCACACCACCAAAAAGCTGGGCGAAGTACACCAACCGAGGAAAAAATGAAGAGGCTTCTGAGTGAGTAGATACCCCAAAAAAACAATGGGGGCCCCGGGTAACGTCTCACCATGGGTCCTGAGAGGGGGCAAGGTGCTATGTGTACCCTAACAACAATATTTTAAAAACATCTATCGAAAAAAGGGAATTGCTAAGGATGGAAGACAAAAATGTAGTCCCAATCTTTAAAAAAGGAGCAGACATGAAGCACAAAATAAGACCCGTGTCATGAAAGCATGTATGCAAAAGTCTGGAGAATTTCAGGAAAAGTTGGAACACCTAGAAGGGGGGGGGAAATCCTGTGTCCCCAAAACCTAAAGGGTTCTATAATGGGGACAGCAGTACGAAAGAGAGAGAGGGGGGGGTGGATTGCTTTTCTTGGGCTGCAAGAAGGCGTTTGAAACAGTTCCAGTAGAGATTTTGTGCAAAACTGGGGGGCCCAAAAAGGGGGTAAAAGGGAAGGCGCTAAATGGATCAAAGGGAAAACTTTTCAGGAAGACAGCAGCGAGTCTGGGACAGGAAGGTGTCAGAGTGGGCACCTGTGACCAGCAGGGTCCCAAAGGGGTCAGTCCTAGGACCGGTGCTGTTTCTGGTATTTGTGAACAGCATGACGGAAGGAATAGACTCCGAAGTGTCCCTGTTTGCAGATGACGTGAAGTTGATGAGAAGAATTCATTCGATCGAAGACCAGGCAGAACTACAAAGGGATCTGGACAGGCTGCAGACCTGGTCCAGCAATTGGCTCCTGGAGTTCAATCCCACCAAGTGCAAAGTCATGAAGATTGGGGAAGGGCAAAGAAGACCGCAGACGGAGTACAGTCTAGGGGGCAAGGAAAAAGATCTTGGGGTGAGTATAACACCAGGCACATCTCCTGAAGCGCACATCAACCAAATAACTGCTCCAGCATATGGGCGCCTAGCAAACCTAAGAACAGAATTCCGACATCTTAATAAGAAATCGTTCAGGGCCCTGTACACCGTCTACGTTAGGCCCATATTGGAGTATGCGGCACCAGTTTGGAACCCACACTTAGCCAAGCACGTAAAGAAACTAGAGAAAGTGCAAAGGTTTGCAACAAAACTAGTCCCAGAGCTAAGAGGTATGTCCTACGAGGAGAGGTTAAGGAAAATCAACCTGACGATACTTGAGGACAGGAGAGATAGGGGGGACATGATAACGACATACAAAATACTGAGCGGAATTGACAAGGTGGACAAAGACAGGATGTTCCAGAGATGGGACACAGCAACAAGGGGACACAGGTGGAAGTTGAAGACACAGATGAATCACAGGGATGTTAGGATGTATTTCTTCATCCAGAGAGTATCCAGGAAGTGAAACAGTTTGGGAAGCGATGTAGTGGAGGCAGGATCCATACATAGCTTTAAGGAGAGGTATGATAAAGCTGAAGGTTCAGGGAGAGTGACCTAGTAGCGACCAGTGAAGAGGCAGGGACTTCAGCTTGTACTCGACCCCTGCAACCTCAACTAGGTGAGTACAGCTAGGTGAGTACACACACACACACACACGCATGTGAACGATACATATGTGAACGACATGACAGAAGGGATAGACTCAGAAGTGTCCTGTTTGCAGATGATATGAAGTTAATGAAGAGAATTAAATCAGACGCTGACCAGACAGGTCTACAAAGAGACCTGGACAGGCTGGATGCGTGGTTCAGCAACTGGCTCCTAGAATTTAACCCCGCCAGATGCAACGTCATGAAGATCGGAGGAGGGTAAAGAAGGCCGCAGACAGAGTATAGGTTAGGAGGCCAGAGGCTTGAAACCTCAGTCATGGAGAAAGACCTAGGAGTGGGTATAATACCGAGTGCATCGGCTGAAGCGCACATTAACCAGATAACTGCTGCGGCATATGGGCGCCTGGCAAACCTGAGAATAGCGTTCCGGTACCTCAGGAAGGAATCGTTTAAAACTTTATACGCTGTGTACGTCAGGCCCATATTGGAGTACGCAGCACCAGTTTGGAACCCACACCTGGTCAAGAACGTCCAGGCAACAAGGCTAGTTCCAGAGCTTCGGGGAATGTCCTATGAAGAAAGGTTAAAGGAAATCAGTCTGAATACACTGGAGGACAGGAAGGTCAGGGGAGACATGATATCGACAAACAAAAAACTGCGTGGAATAGACAAGGTGGACAGAGACAGGATGTTCCAGAGGTGGGACATAGAAAAAAGGGGTCACAGTTGGAAGCTGAAGACTCAGATGATTCAAAGGGATGCTAGGAAGCATTTATTCAGCCACAGAGTTGTTAGGAAGTGGAATAGTCTGGCAAGCGATGCACTGGAGGCAGGAACTATACATAGTTTTAAAACGAGGTATGATAAAGCTAATGGAGCAGGGAGAGGGAGGACCTAGTAGTGGTCAGTGAAGAGGCGGGGCCAGGAGCTGAATCTCGACCCCTGCAACCACAATTAGGTGAATTAGATGAATACACACACACAAGGTAATAGAGAAGGACATATCAAAGTTTATATAAATCAAAATAAGATTCATAAAGTAATTCAGAAATAGATAACAATTACCACATTACCTTGATACCAGTGTTCAGATGAAAAGTCGTAATCGATGTCTTCTTTTACATTGGGATCACAACGGGAATCATTTAATAACACTTGAACAACTCCAGCATGGTTGTTTCTAACAGCGTAGTGTAGTGGTGTCCCGTGATATCCATCCATATAGTTTGGGTCAGCACCAGCATGAAGGAGCGTCTTCACAATGTCCTCATAACCCTTCTCAGTTGCTATGGCATGAGCTGTGACATCCACACCAACACCAATCATATGTTAGTTTGTTCTTATTATTTATAAAATAAAACAAAAATATTAAAAACAAATATCAACTAAATAATAATAATAATAATATTAATAATATTAATAATAATAGTAATAATAATAATAATAAAAAAATGATAATAATAATAATAAAAAAATGATAATAATAATAATAATAATAATAATAGTAATAATAATAATAATATTATTATTATTATTATTACTATTATTATTATTATTTACATCACAATTCCTACAGAGTGCAGGCAATGTACTCCCTACGTCCTGGACTCAGTTCCTGCTGACCAGTTTCCTTCAGACCCCCTGACTCCCTCCAACTCTTCATACTCTAACAAAACAAAATTACTTGCCTCTCCTCTTATATAACAAGCTAACACACGCCTGTTGGATGTCAGCCACTCACACTGAAAACCTCCATTACCCCCTTATTACAAAAAAGTAAATTTTTAAAAGATGGCAAGATTTACTCCTTTTGTAATAAAGAGTTCGGGATACATAAATACACACATTAAAATCAATTAATCTTTAATATATATAAATCAACTATCTTTGGTCTAGAGGTATTTGAACTATGATATATGTACAAGTTACTATAATAAATTATAATTAGCATCTAACTAAAATAATAAATAATTATTCGTGACCCTACACAGGGTACCACTTTCTTGACACTACTGTCTCTATATATATATATCTCTATACTAAAATAATAAATTAAGTAACATTTAAAATAATATATTACAGTCAACTGTTTCTCACGACACTTATCCGGTCGAGGCCAGTCACATGACACTATTCAGTGTACACTACAACCAGGCCATCTTCAGTGTCCCACGACACCCTTTTCATCTCAGTGTTCCACTACGGTCCTGTGCATATCTCAGTGTTCCACTCCATCATACTTCCCTAAGTGTCACACTACAGTCCTGGCCCAGTTCAGTGTAACACTCCAACCTTTTCTTCATGTAATGTCCCACTAAACAGCATCTGATGATTCCGGCCCACAGTTGACCAGCGTAGACGGTGAGTCCACAGACATCGCCAGTAGTCCAGTAAATCCTCTCCAAAGCCGGTTGACACACCGCTAGCCAAACACCATGCTGCAAGCTCACTGAATGCGGCCGTCAAGTAACTGAGGCCAACAGACTCAGTGAGCTGCGGTGAGCGGTTCTTCTAAAAGCCAGTAGATAGGTACGATTAGGTGGTCAGGTACCTACTACGTAGATGTGTACCCTGAGGAGTTCAGGTAATTAATGTTGCTGAAGGGCCCGTAGACGTGTACCCTTAGGTGTGCAGGTACCTACTGCTTAGGTGCGTATCCTGAGGCGCTCAGGTACATACTGTTACTAAAGCCAGTAGACTGTACCCTTAGGTGGTCAGGTACCTACTGCTTAGATGTGCACCGTGAGGCACTCAGGAACTTACTGCTCTAAGGCCGGCTCAGCAGTCCCCACATTGGGTTTGATGACGTACCCAGTGGTACTGCCGGCCGGCAGGTTAACTATTTAACCGCTAGTTTGGCAGGGGGCCGCAACACCCCTCCTTCCATCCTCCCTCAAAATCTTCCCATATTCTATCATCCACTTTCAATATCCAGCCTCCACAATAACGCATTCTGAGCCATTTGGATAATACCTTTAGTAACCTTGCAACCTCTGCTAACCTCCAAACTACAAATTCTCCACATAATATTTTCACAACACAATATCTCCACTGCTTCCAATATCATCTTCACTACATACAACAGTGTTGGTACGACTGTACTCTGGTACATTCCATAGTTTTTTTTATTCAACTATCCCTCAGTGCACTACTTATCTTTTTTCCCTCTTCAGTTTTAAGGTTCATCTCATGATTCCTAGACATGTCCACCCACAACTCCACACATAAATAACTGAACACATTAGCTTCCTCCATACCCGTTTCTTCTAGTCCGATTCCCAATTCTTCTTTATCTATTTTTTTTGTTACTCTTATCCCCCCAGCTCTTTTCCAGTTTCCTTTTCAAATATTTAAATTAAATTTGGGAAAATAACTTCTTCCCTACTTTTTATCTACCCGGGGTTCTCCGGCCGGGGGAAAAAACCGCTGTTTTGGCAGGGGCCCAACACCCCCCTTCCATCCTTAAACCCCTTTTCATTATTTCTCCATTCCCTAAGTTCACCTTTTTTAAAGCAATCTGTAATTTTTTTATTTTTTTAAACCCAAAAATTCCCTGCTTAAATAAAAAAAACATTGGGGGTGATTCCTTACAAAAAATTAAAACCCCCCGGAAAATTTTCCCTTTTTTTCCCCTCCAAACATTTACCCAAACATGCCCCCAACTCCCCAAAAAAAACTCAAAAGCCCCCATACCCCTTATCCTTCCCCTTTTCATTCTATTTTTTTGTCCCTTTATCCCATTCTTTCCAGGCCTTTTTTTTTAATTACACAAAACCCCCAATTTTTAATCTTAAATCCCCGGGGGGCATTAATCCAAACCAACTACAAACTTACTGAACCTTCTTAAATTTCCCCCAATTTCCCTAACTTTTTTAAAGCTTTTAAATTTTTTTAAAACCCAATCATTTTAACATAAAAAAAAAGAACATTTGGAAACCACAAAAAACTGACAAACGTTCAAAAACCCAAAATACAATAACAATGGCAAAAAACTGCTAAAAATTCTGTAACCCATAAGGACTAAACCCTTCTTAAAAAATTTGTATATATAAAGACTTAAATGCCTAAAGCTCTTGAAAAAATAACAAAAAACAAAACTTAAATCCCAAACCTTGCATTAAAAAAAACCAAACCAATATACTACAACACCAAAAAACCCCTAAAATCATTTACATAAAAATACAAATAAAAAAAAAAGAACAAGCTAAAAAAAAAAAAAACGGATAATTTAAAAAAAAACCCCAAACAAAACCCTACACAAACCACTCACAAACCAAACACAACAACAAAGTCAAAAATTCAATAATCGATAAATTTTGTAGCGAACCAAACAAAACAAAAATAAGAATTACATGCAAAAACCAAACTAAACCATAATAAAATTTTAAAAAAATTCAATCCAAAAAAATATTACTACCACCCTAAAAAGTCCAATGGCGTTAATTCCAAAAACACAAAACCCCAAAAACAAAAAAAACACCAAAAAACCACACAAAAGTTTTAAAATCAATTTAACAGATACCTTATCCCCCAAAGCAAAACGTTTTTAAAGAAACCACTTTTAAAAAACCCACAGCTAATACAAAAAAAACACACTTCATTTCCAAAACAAACCAAATAGCAAAAAGAGCCCAAAAATTAAAAAAAAAAAAAACCTAATTTCCCTCTTTTAAAATTTATTTTTAAACAAAAACCTTTACCTACTCCCCCTTATCCAAAATCTCATGAAAACCCCGAAAAATTCCAAACCCCTTCCCCACCCCCAAACCCCCCCCCCAAAAGCCCCCGGGGCCCCCCCACTCCTCCCCAAAAAAACCCCCCTTCACCACCTTAAACAATAAGAAGGGAAACCCAAGTTTGCCTTCCCCCTAAAACCCATCCCCCTCCCCCCTAAAACCCACGACCATTAAAAATAAATTAAAAAAAATTCCTTTCCCCTAATCTTTCCCCTCCCCCCTTAACCCCACAAAAATATTAATTTAAAAAAAAAAAAACCAAAATTTAAAAAAGCCCCTTTACCCCTGTAACCCACCCTACTAACAAAGCACCAAACCACCCCCACACCCCCCTCCCCAAAACCTACAACCGCACCCCTCCCTGCCCCAAAAAAAACACGGCGTTCCTCCCCTCCCAATACCAAAACCCCCCACCCTCTACAACCTGTCTTTTTCAAGTATCTCACCAACGGAAGGATCCCATGCAGAAAACGAAACACACCTCACGCGCCCGAGGGTTTAACTCATTTTACAAAATCTAAACAAATACCTTCCATGCATACATGGGGAAAAAACCCCTCAACTGGGTAACGCCCTACCTACAAGCAACCTACAAAAAACCCCTTTTATACAAACCTTTTCCAAATTTCCCCTAACCAACATCCACCCCAAAAAACGATTTCCATTCCCTCAACTCCATTCCTCGATCCACATCCCCACCTGTCGTGTATCCTTCCAACTCCCCCGCGTTCACACCCTCACGCAACCTTCCCATTTAATAAACAAACATTTACCTCCGTCTCAAAAAAACCCCCCCATAAAAACCCCAACCCACCCTGACTTACGGAAACATTACAATTCCTCAATAACCAATCACAACGGAACCCCAAAAAAATTTGAACCCCCCGTTTAAATCCCCGAAAATCGCTGTCCCTGTTTTTTAAAAACCCAGCGCAACTGCCAAATCTTACATACAATAAAATTTTTACGATATAAACCCCTGTAAAAATTAGGTGCGGGGTCTCAAAACCTAGACCCCCAAGACCTTTCCAATAACCTATCCATTTTTTCCTCCCGCCCCCGCAACCAGTCACCTTTAAAAAATCCCAAAAAACTTTAAAGACACCGCCCATTCTTTAACAACATTACATTCCCCCCCCACCCCCCCCCCAAGAACCCAACCCCATCACCTTGACTTGCACTTTTACCTGCATCCCTTGGCACTTCAAAATAATTGCAAAACCTCCCCCCAACACCCCCTTTTTGACATCCCTTCACGAATGAGAACTTTTGGGCGTAAACATACCAATTAAACTGGGCCGGGGCCCTCCCACCCCCCCCCCCTTTCCCCTCCATGGCAAACGTAAGCTGCTGTCAACCATTCTAAAAAAGGGTCCTGAAGCCGTAAAAAATATTTGGGAATGGGAATCCCTGTCAAAGGGCCCTACCCATTGAAATTTTCCCTCCCAATCACCCATTAACTGTATCCTCATTTCGCCCCCTTGTACAATGTTTTTACCCATAACTATTTGCCCCCAAAACCCGTTCTTAAGTATAACCTGCAAAGCTCCCCCCCCACCTAAAATAGCTCCCTCCAATTAAGCCAACAAAGCCGCTCCTCTCCCCCCCCCTACTTCCAAAAAAATTCCATATCCCATGTCCTTCAATCATTGACCCCCCGGAACCCCAAAACTGAGTTTTACAAAACCTTCCCCACAACACTTTTAAAAACCTATTACCTAAAATTTTTGCAAACACCTTATGTCCGCACACATCGTGAATGGCTCGGTACTCACAAAGGGTGGGGCCCTTGTCTTGGGGACCAACACTAAAAACTCTGTTACCTCCCTTTTTCCCCCAATTTACCCTTCCCCTTCTACGATTAAAAAACCCTAACTATAAACCCCCTTATTAACGCCCAAAATGTTGAAATAAAATTTACCGGAAAACCGTCAATCCCCGGTGCTTTCCCCTTCCTCATTCCCCTTAATGCTTCTCTATTTCCTCGCGAAATAGTCCCACCTAAACCTTTTTTCACTTTTTCCCCAAATTACACCACATACTACACACCTTGTTCAACGCCATGTCCCCCCCCACCCCCCCCCACTGTTTCCAGTATTCTGTCCCAAGCCTCCGCATACGCACACATCCCCTTCGGGGTTCGTATCTCCTGCCCTGCTCTATAATTCCCAACCATCCCCCTTACCTCAAACTGGGATAGCTGCACCTCTGCCTTTGTTTTGAGCCGAAAAACACACGCTAGGGCTTGTCGCCCCAAAGCTCTTTTTCCCAACCCCTCCTGCACCTTACAGCTTGAAACCTTTATTTTGCAACATCCTCAACCCCCCTTTTTTTCCCGCGTTTTTACCATGGGAAAATTTTACCACCCACCCCCCTCCCATAGCAACCTCTTAACCTACCTCTAATTTTTAGCCAGCCCAAATTTTTTAAATTTTAATACGTTTTCTTCTCTCACAAAAAAATTTTCTAATCCCCCCCTTTTGCAACACAATCCCACCATGTCACAATGTCATCCACCCCCGTTCTCCCCACACTAAGCTCCCTCCATAGGACTGAAAACCCCTTCAACCCCTCCTCATCACCAAACACACTTATATTTAATTTCCCAATAACTTCTTATATGTCCGCGAGCCCCCCCCACCAACCTCCACAACACACCCCATATCTGACACTGTAGCCTCAACATTGCTGAAAGATTTCACACCACTCCCTGAAAAGGGTACACCTATCTAGTTGCAGCTATCCACTCCTAAAAAATGTATATTCAGCTCCCCCCCCCAAAAGGCATCACGTAACCTAACACCCCTTAAAAAATCCCTAAACCACAGCATATACCCACCTTTTTTGGGGTCCACATCACCCCCTGATTATGCTACCCAGTTCCCCCCAAACTATTGCCACCTCTTGCGTGCACTAACAAAAAAAAAAGATCCTCACATAAAAAATCATTCTTTACCTTTATGTTATTTTCTGCCGGCGCATACACACTCACAAAAGACACACCTTCCCCCATCCACCACCCATCCACACCAACACTCCCCCTTCCCCTCCTCCCTCGCTTCTCTGCAAAAACAAACGGCTCATCCCCCTTTTTAAAAATTCCCACCCCCCTTTTTAGAAGGGGAGATGGCAGGGTAACTATCGAAATCCGCCACCTCCAACACCCACCCCTTTAAAATTGTGCTCCGCGGGAACACAACACCCTCTAGTTTATTCGGGAAGTTAAAAAACCCAATCTCTTTTTCATACTGCTACAAAACCCAAAACTTTTTACAGACATACCCCTAAGGCCTTTTAAAAGTTTCCACCCCTGCTTCCCTCATCACTTTTTTAAACCCAAGTTGAATTTAAGTTTGACACCTTCGGTGCTCTCTTTCCCCCCCCCCCTTTTTCCCGGTGCCCCTATCATGGCTACCACCACCTACACAACTCCTTCACACTTCACCCCCGTTGTTTCCCGGGCCTTTGTGAGGTGTAATACGTCATCAAATTTTTTCGCGCCCCTTTTTTCCCCGTGACAGTCTTTTTTACACATTTTTGGTCAGATGTTGCCTCTCGAAAACCTCCACCCCACCTGAAAGGTTTAATTCAAGGACACTCCAACAACCATCATGCCCCCAAATTATAGTCTCGGCTTTCGGAAGCACGACTCTCCTATGACACCACGCTCAATGTAACCCCCTCTCGGGGTTTGAAAAAGTCTTAAACACCTCCAGAAATTTCCCCTCAATAAAGAACCTTCTCCTGAATGCTGCTCCTTTTTTCCACAGTAACGATCCCTGATCAGGCAGCTGAAGGAGGGACTCCAACTCACCCCGGGCCGTGTGCCCGATCCACTATCCGCTCCAAAACCCACGCCCCCACAGATTTTTTTCTCACCCCACCTTTGAAGCGGGGGTTTGCGACGTCCCCACGGGTCCGGGCACATTTCCCTTCGCTTGTCACAGGGTCCCACATGTGATCATACTCCCCACAAGGGGGCAATACCCCGTTGTCCGGGTACATTACCATTACGCGCCCTAAATCTGTAATACACATAAGACGGTTTTGCTGCCTCATCATTTTAAATTTAAAAGAACCCCTGGAAATCCAGCATAGGCCTGCCCCCCACGTACCATTTGAGCATAATCACCGCCCCAACGTCCAAAACTTTCTTTATACCCGCCTCGCCCCTCAAAGGAACGTTCGTAACTTGATCCACGTAAAATGACGTGAAACATTTAATTTTTTACACTGACAGCTGGGTGACGCTAAACTTACCCTAAACCTGGTGACAAACGATTAAAAAAACCCGTTTTGATAGCAGTTTGACGAAAATTTTTGGCCCCCGTTCAATGCTAACCTACAAGTCCATCTTGTATGCCATATGTCCCCATGATTTTTGGGCAATAAACTTGCACAGAACTAGGCTATCGTTCCTTTAAGTGCCAATGCCTACGTTTTAATCCGCTCTCAGACTAACCCCATTTTGAAAATCGCATGCACCTGTGTTGTTACAGAGGCGTGACAGCACCACTCAACCACGCGCCAGGAAACTGACAAGGGGCTCGCCTACAAACAGCACAGGGGTGCAGAGCACAACCGCTTTTCCCACCGTGGTCTGTACGAATGTCTGTAAATTTATATAAACAAACATGGTGACATCACACTCCCTGTCAACACTATCTTTAAAGAAAAATTTTCTACCGAAGCTGAACCTGGGCTTCACTATTTCATAAAAAAAACTTTCTTCAAATAACCCACCAATAATTCCATCAATAGTAAGATTTCCCAAAAATTTTTCCTCTATCCGCCCAACATACGTTTTTTTCTAAAACTATAAATGAAATGAAAACTTTTACCTATACCCAAAAATTTTCATTCATATGTTTTATATAAAAATAGCCTTACATTTCCTAACTTCCCAAAAAAACCCTTTTTCACTGCGATCGCTTCCCCTTTTAGTCTTAATTTTTTTTTAAATAAAAGTACCATATTTTACCAGGTATATCAACAAGCTTATTTCCCTTAATTCTTTAACCCCTTTTGTCCCCCCGCCCCTTAAACAAAGAAACACTCACCCTTTGAAAAGGCTAGGGACCTTTCGGTTTTTCATACATTGCCTAAACAAATAAATTAAAAACTTAAAAACTGTAACTTCTCCCCCTTTTTTAAAAATTTTGTATTGATTTTTCCCCAAAAGTCCAAGTTTCTTTAATCCTTCATTTCTACCCCCGCCTCGACATCCCCCCCCTTTACTCAATCGAGTTTTTTTCACTCCCAAAAAATGTTTCCTCCCCCTTTACAATAAAAAACCAATGTCACCCTTTTGTCAGCATTTAACAGTTCTCAAATATTCATGCCCTGTTCCTCTATCCTCTTCATTAAACTCTCCTCTTTTTTTCTTATTCGGAAAAACCATTTTTTTCCTAGGCTTTCTCATTTAATTGGATTTTCATTTTGCTGCCTGACCATGGGAGAGGCGGGTTTTTGGGTCTGACCCTCTGCTGTTTGTAGGAAGCTCCCCTTTTCATTACCTGGAACGTGGGTGAAGTGGGGCTGTCACGCCTTGCAACAAAAGGTACACTGGATTTTCAAGATGGGGGGTTAGTCTCACACCCGGATAAAAACTGTAGGCATTTAATTACTTAAAGGAACGATAAAGCCTAATTCGTGCAAGTCTTATTGCCCAAAAATCATCCGGGGGACATATGGCATACAAGATAGTGCTTTTTTGTGTAGCATTGAATGGGGGCCAAAAAATTTTCGTCAAATGCTATCAACTAAAGGTTTATGACGTTAGTCACCCGGTTTCAACGTAAGCCTTAGCGCACACCAGCTGCATGTAAAATGATAGAGTTTCACGGCATTATCGTGGATCAAGGTACGCAACGTTCCCTTTGTGGGGACAGGCGGATATAAAAAAAGTTTTAGAGTATGGGACGGGGCATTAGCTCAAATGATCTGGGGGCAGTGCCAAAGCTGGTTTTCCAGAGGGCTTTCAAAACCCCAAAAAGACTTTGAGGCACCCTACTGTCCTAGTGTATCTAAAATTTCAGGGCGCAGGTAATGGTTGTACCCAGGGGAACGACGAAAAGCCCCTAGTGGTGAGTAGATCACATAGCGGGGACCTTGACAAGCAAGACGGGGCCCGGGCCTGTGGTGGGCCGTAGCAGCCCCCGTTTTTAAAGGTGGGGTGGAAAAAACAAATATGATGGGGGGCGTGGTGTTATTGGGGGGAGATAGTGGACGGGGGACCAGGGCTGGCGTGATTGGGGCCCCCCACCGCCCATCAGGGATCGTTACTGTGGAAAAGGGGGGCACAAATTTCGGAGAAGGTTCTTGAATTGAGGGGAAATGGTGGGTTGAAGACTTTGTCCCGCCAAGAGGGACGTTACACTGAGCGTGGGTCACGGAGAGTCATCCTTCCAAAAGTCAAACAGATAATTTGGGACGTATGTTGTTTTGGGTTGTCTTTGAATCATTAAACCCTTCTCGGGGGAGGTGGGGGTTACCGAGAGGCAACATCTGCCAAGCATGTGTAACGACTGTAAATGTGAAAGTGTGGGTAGGTGTTGTAGCCCTGAAGGACCACTGGGAAAAAGGGGGGGGAAAGGAGCTTTTGAAAGGGGTTAAAATAAATTCAGTCTGGAGTTTTAAAGAGGATGAGAGGGAAACAGGGGGGGAAACTTTAATAGGCCTTAGGGGGTCTGTAAATTTTAATGGGGGATGTAGCGTTTTGAAGAAGATTGGTTTTTGTAAAATTTTTGAATAAAAACAGAGTGGTGTTGTGTTTTTGCAGGAGCCAAATTTTAAAAAAAGGTAGGGTGTTTTGGGGGTGGCAGGATTTCGATAGTTACACTGCCTCTCCCCTCTAAAAGGTGGTGGGGAATTTTAATAAGGGAAACGAGCCCGTTTGTTTTTCAGAAACGAGGGAGGAGGGGGGGGAGGGTGTTGCGTGTGGATGGTAAGTGTGTGCTTTTTTAGTGTGGATGCGGCGGGGAGAAAAAAACATAAAGGTAAAAAATGATTTTTGTGTGGAGGGTCGTGTTTTTTCTTAATGCACTGCAAGAGGGGGCAATTTGGTGGGGAGAATAGGAATAGGGTGGGTGATGTGGCCCAAAAGGGGGTGTGGCTCTTAGGGGTTTATTAAAAAAGGGTGTTTGGTTACATGAGCCTTTGGGGGGGCCGTGTAGGGGACTGAAAATACATATGTTAGGATGATATCTGCGAGACTAATAGGGTACCTTTTTCAGGGAGTGATTGAAATCTTTCAGTACTGTTGAGGGTACAGTGTCAGATACAGGGGCTGTGGTAGTGGGGTTTGGGGGGGGGACACTCACGGACTTTTTAAAAAATTTTTTGGAAATTAAAATAAGTGTTTAGGTGATGGGGGGGGGGAGGGGTTTTTTAGTCCTTTGGAGGGAGTTAGTGGAAGAACAGGGGTGGATGACATTTTACATGGGGGGATGGTTCAAAAAGGAAAAGGGTTTGAAAAATTTTGTGAAGAAGAAAAGTATTTAAAAAATGAAAAAAGGGCTGGGAACTATTTTGAGGGTAGGTTTAAAAGGTTGCATGGGCGAGGGGGGGGTGGGGAATATTTCCCTATGGGTAAATAGCTAAAAAAAGGGGGGGTTGAAGGGGTTTTTGCAAAATTAAAGGTTTTTAAGTGTAAGGTCAGGGAGGGGGGGAAGAAGAGCTTGGGGGCCAAAAACCCTCTGCGTTGTTTTTGTGGCATCAAAAACAAAGGCAGGGGGGTGACAGCATTTCCATTTTAGAGGGAACGGGTGGTTGGGAATTATAGAGTAGGGCAGGGGGAAAACAACCCCGAAAGGGATGTGGCATTCGGAGGCTTGGTACGAGAAGTACTGGAACAGTGGGGGGGTGGGTGACGCGGCGTTGGACAAGGTGTGTCTATTTAGTTAATTTAGGAAAAAGTGATAAAAGGCTTTAGGTGGGACTATACGACAAGGAAAAAGAATGCGTTAAGGGGAAGAGGAAGGGGAAAGCGCCGGGTATTGACGGGCTTCCGGAGAATTTTATTTACAACTTGTACTTAAAAAAGGGGAAATTTTTAATTAGGGGTTTTTTAATTTCATGAAAAAGGGGGAAGTTGGGGGGAGAAGCAAAGCAGTTGTAGTGTTTGGCCCCGGGTCCCCGGGCGCCCACCCTGTGAACCGGGCAATATCAGGTGTGTGCAGACTAAAGGTGTTTGCCCAAAAATTTTTTGGTAAAAGGTTCAAATGTGGGTTTTGGGAAAGGGGGGTGTCAAAAAACTCCGTTTGGGGGCCGGGGAAGGGGCAATGATGAAGGACATGGGAAATGGAATTTTGTGGAAGCAAGGTGGGGGTAGAGGGGGCGGCTTTTGTTGCCAATTGGCAGGGAGCATATAAGAGAGGGAAAAGGGGGGCTTTGCAGGTTAAAATTAGAAACAGGGGTTTGGGGGGGAAATACCGAGTGGGTAAAAAAGTTGTACAAGGGGGCGAAAATGAGGTTTCGATTAATGGGGGTTTTGGGGGGGAAATTGCAAAAGGGTAAGGCCTTAGCAGGGGTTCCCCATGTCCCCAAAAATTGTTGCGTGTTTTCCCGGACCCCCTTTTTTAGAAGGTTACAGCAGCTATGTAGCCATGTGAGAGAATGTGGGGGGGGGAGGGGCCCGGCCGGGTTTTAATGGTATGTTTACGACACCACTTTTCTCATTCGTGAAGGGGAAAATTTAAGAGAGTGTTTGGCGGGTTGTGCAAATTTTTTTTGAAGGCCACAAATATGCAGGAAAAAAAGGGGAATCAATGTGCATGGGTTTTGGGTTCTTGGGTGAGGGGGGGGGGGGGAGATGCAATTTGTTAAAGAATGGGGGGTGTCTTTAAAAATTTTTGGATTATTTATAAAGGGTGACATGGTTTCAGCGCGGGGGGAAAACTCGATAGGTTTTTTGGAAAGCTCGGAGGTTTAGGTGTTCTGAGACCCCAGCACCTAACCTTATAAGCGATGATAGTCGAAAAAATTTTTTATTTATTAAGATTTTGGGATGTGCAGCTGTGTTCCCAAATTTCAGGGAAGCGATTGTGGGTATTCTAAATGGGGACAAATTTTTGTGGGGTCCTTGTGATTTTTTATGGAGGGGGTTTAAAGTTACCTGTAAGTCAGGGGGGGTTGGGGTTGTTGGTTTGAGACGGAGGCTAAATTTTGTTTATTAAAAGGAAGTGTTGCGTGAGGGTGTAACGTGGGGCAGTTGAGAAGGGGTACCAACGGGTGGGGGGGGTGGGACGAGGGAAATTTTTTGAGGGGAAAGCAAATCGTTTTGAGGGCTGGAACGGGTTAAAGGAACTGAGAAAGTTGTATAAGGGTTTTTGTTAGGTTACTGTAGGGAGGTGCGTTATCCCCGTTGAGGATTTTTTCCCCAGTATGCGTGGAAAGTATTTGGTTTAGATTCAGTAAAATGAAGTTTAAAACCCCCGGGCGCATGAGGTGATGTTTCCCTTTTCTACATGGGGTCCTTCCGGGCTGGTGGAAAACTCCGAAAAAGACAGGTTGTGGGGTGGGGGGGGGGGGTTCTGCGGGGGGGATAGACACGTTCCATGTAGTTTACTTTTGGGGAAGGGCAAAGGGGGTTAGGTGCTGGTTAAGTAGGGTTGGACAGAGGTAGTGGGGGGTGGGGTGCGTTCTGCATGCTTTAATTCAGATATGGGTGGGTTTGACGAGGGGTCAAAGAGCTTTAGATTAATTATGGGAGATTAAAATATATGTCGGGGTAAAAAAGGGGGAGAGGGGATAGTTAGAGAGAAGGAAGGTTCTTGCGGTAACGTTTATCTGCGATGTGTCGTAACAGAGTTTTTATGGGAGGAGGGGGGATCAGGGTTTTTCAGGGGGTAAGAATGCTAACTTGGGGGTTCTCGTAAATCTGTATTGATAAAGAGTGAGTGAAGGGGTTTTATAGTTGGGGGGTCAGGGGTCACAGCGGCCGCCCCCTTTGGGGGGGGGGTTGGAGAGTGTTTTGGGAAAGTGGGTTTTGGGAATTTTTCCTGGTTTTTTTTGAACTTTATGGCATCCAAATGTGGATAAGAGCTCAAGGCTCGTTATTTAGATATAAACTTTTTGAATAAATAAAAAATATTAGAAATTTTTTTTTTGTATAATTTTTATACAGATTCTTTAGAAAAGTTCTTTGCACATGAAGTGGTTTTAGTTTTTATTTATGTTTCGTCGGGTTTTTGCATGATGAGATATACTTATATACGTTTTTTCTTTTTGCATACAGTGCATTGATTAATGGATTTTTGAAAATTCGTGGTGTGTTGGGTGGTGGTGTGTCCACCTATTTTGTGCTACCTATTTTTGGTTGCAGGGGTCGGTTTTAGATTCTGGCCCCGCCTCTTTACCGGGGCTACGGAATGCTGTTCTAGGGTTTCCCGGCGCCCATATGCTGCAGCAGTTATCTGACTGATGTGTGCTTCGGAGACTGCTCGGTGTTATACCACCCCAAGATTTTCTCCTTTGGGGGGTTTGCAGTCTTTGGCCCCTACCTATACTCTGTCTTGGTTTTGTGCCCTTCCCTATCTTCATGACTTTGCATTTGGCAGGATTAAATTCGAGAAGCCATTTGCTGGACAGGTGTCCAGTCTGTCCAGGTCTCTTTGAAGTCCTGCCTGGTCCTCATCAGATTTAATTCTCCTCATTAACTTCACATCATCTGCAAACAGGGACACTTCTGAGTCTAACCCTTCCGTCATGTCGTTCACATATACCAAAAATAGCACTGGTCCTAGGACCGACCCCTGTGGGACCCCGCTCGTCACAGGTGCCCACTGTGACACATCATTACGTACCATGACTCGTTGTTGCCTCCCTGTCAGGTATTCTCTGATCCATTGCAGTGCCCTTCCTGTTATATGCACCTGATGCTCTAGCTTCTGCACTAATCTCTTGTGAGGAACTGTGTCAAAGGCCTTCTTGCAGTCCAAGAAGATGCAATCAACCCACCCCTCTCTCTCGTGTCTTACTTCTGTTATTTTATCATAAAACTCCAGAAGGTTTGTGACACAGGATTTGCCTTCCGTGAATCCGTGCTGGTTGGCATTTATACTCTTGTTCCGTTCCAGGTGCTCCACCACTCTCCTCCTGATAATCTTCTCCATAATTTTGCATACTATACACGTCAATGACACAGGTCTATAGTTTAGTGCCTCTTTTCTGTCTCCTTTTTTAAAAATGGGAACTACATTTGCCGTCTTCCATACCTCAGGCAGTTGCCCAGTTTCCAGGACCCACGGGGAGATGTTGTCCGGTCCCATTGCCTTTGAGGTATCGATGTCCCTTAGCAGTTTCTTCACCTCCTCCTCATCTGTATGTATGTCGTCCAACACTTGTTGGTGTATTCCTTGCTGGTGTCCCCATCTGGTCTGTCCCCCCAGAGTCCTTCCTGTCTCTACTGTAAAATACTTCCTTAAATCTCGTGTTGAGCTCCTCACATACCTCTTGATCGTTTCTTGTGAGTTCTCCACCTTCTTTCCTCAGCCTTATCACCTGGTCCTTGACTGTTGTCTTCCTCCTAATGTGGCTATACAGCAGTTTCGGGTCAGATTTGACTTTCGATGCTATGTCGTTTTCATACTGTCGCTGGGCCTCCCTCCTTATCTGTGCATACTCGTTTCTGGCTCTTCTACTAATCTCCTTGTTTTCCTGGGTCCTATGCCTCCTGTACCTTTTCCATTCTCTGTTGCACTTAGTTTTTGCCTCCCTACACCTTCGGGTAAACCAAGGACTCGTTTTGGTCTTCCTATTATTTCTGTTTCCCTTGGGAACAAAACTTTCCTCTGCCTCCTTGCACTTTGTTGCCACATATTCTATCATCTCGTTTACTGATTTTCCTACCATTTCTCTGTCCCACTGAACCTCCTGCAGGAAGTTTCTCATACCTGTGTAGTCCCCCCTTTTATAGTTTGGCCTGTCCCTGTGTGTGTGTACTCACCTAATTGTACTCACCTAATTGTGGTTGCAGGGTGAGATCAGCTCCTGCCCCCCCTCTTCACGATCGCTACGGGACCCCTCCTCTCTCTGCTTCCTGAGCTTTGTCAACCTCTTCTTAAAAACAGTAGGTTCCTGCCTCCACTACTTCATTTCAGGCTATTCCACTTGCGACAATCTTGACTGAAGAAAATTTCCCTAACGTCCCGGACTCGTCGGGTCTTCACCCCTTTTTGTGACCCCTTGCCCTGTGTCCCCTCTCGGGAACATCCTTCTTCCCCCTTGTCTTTTCCCCCAGATTTTGTTGTCGTTACATGTCTCCCCTGCCCCTTTCTGCCCCTCCATGTCGCATTCCGTTTCCCCCAAAAACCTTTCCTCGCCCTTTCCCTTTTGACCTGGATACCTTGTTTTCCCAAAACCCTTTTACTTTCTCTAACTTCTGACGTGCTTGACCAGGTGGGTTTCAGACGGGGCTACATACTCCAGATGGCTAACATACCAGTGCGTGTCTTTAACGATTCCTTATTAAGGGATCGGAACGCTATTCCAGGTTGTAGGCGCCCGTATTGAGCGGGTTTTTGGTTGATGTGTGCCCCGGTATTGCTCGGTTTTGGGCCCCCCAAGGTCTTTTTCCTCCCCGGTGGGTCTGTAGTCTTTTTCCACCCAGCCTTATTCTGTCTGCGGCTTCTTTGTGTGTGGTGTTTTTGGTGGTGTTTGGATATATAATCCCTTCTATTGTATTGAGCCTTGTCATGGGGCGACTTTTGTAATACTTATATATGTATGATTCTGTTCTTTTTTTAATTTATATTTGGTTGTACCCTGAACTGTTTGGTGTCAATGCTAAGTTCTTGAGTTACGTTTTAGTCTGTATGGTAACAGAATATCTAGACAGTTTAGTCTGTATGGTATACAGACATATCTAGACAGTTTAGTGACGTGGGCCATTTGTGTCAGAGATTTGTATATGGGTTTATTGTAACAGTATAGTGCTTCAGTTTTTGTGTTCTAAGCTGTGTTCTTTTTCTGTATGTTCGTATGTTGGTATATGTAAAGCTGTATTGTTAGGGATTCGTATGTAGATGTTCTAGTAAGATTATGATGTTAGGTTTTGGTTTTTTGATTAATGCGAAGGATGGGATTTAACTGATAGAACTTCTTTGTATATTTTGTTCAAGTGTATTGAGCCTTTGTCAGATGTCATGTTATATGTACAATTTATATATATGCAAGGTTTTGCATCAATGAATGTGTATATATGTCACTTCATGACCCTGTGACAGTATATTTTGTAGCTATGTTCTTGCCATAGTTATTGTATGTTTGCGAGCATATAGGTGCAATCCGTTTGTCAGTTATTTTGATAGAGATCCATACTGTTTCTTGATTTTTATGTTAAACTGTATTGGTTTTAAATAAAATAAAAAAAAAAAATTTGGATCATTCCAAAAAATTTTCTTCTTAGCAAAATTTGTTGACAAATTTCCACCCATTCTCTCATTTGCTCTCCCTTCACAAACCCTCGCTACTCTATTATCCTCTCTATTACACTCCATATACTTAACCCTCCAGTTCCTATATTCATAAACTTGTGCACACTCTTTCACTGCATTTTTAGATCTACCTCTACCTCTTCGACCTTTTTACATTTACCTATACTCTCTCTACCCCACCTTTCTCCTAACAGTTACCTTTAAACCCTTACCCCTATTTCTTTCTTTAGTTAATAATTTTTCACTATTCTCTTACTCAGTGATGAAAATTCTCCTTGTACCCCATCTACCTCTTACTCTGTTGTTAAAAACTCACTGAGGTCCTCTTTTAAACCAGAGGTTGCTAGCTGTCCTGAGCGTTCTTGATGAATTATTGACAAGTGTTAGAGAGCAATGTTGCTTGCGCCTGTAAAGGTTTTGTGTTAAAAACGAAAATTTGCATGGAAAAAAATAAAAATGAAAGGGGAGCGGTTGGGGGTTAGGGAAGGGAAACAGATTACCAGCTGTGAAGATTATATTGGCAGCAGTAACAAGTTGGAAGTGATTTCTAGTAAAGGGATAAATATTAAATTGAGGGAAATAAGGCAGAAAATTACTTTTTCTGGTCTCCACTAAGAATTTTTTCAGTAGTTAGCGAGGATAATAGTTTAAACAACTCCACTGCTAGTAAAGGTATGACTATCCTTGTCAGTGACTCACATCTAAATATGTGGTACATGACTTCTGTAACAGAGATAAAGGGTGAAATTAGAGTATGTTTCCCCAGGAGCGGTTTGGTGATATAGGCAACTGGTTGGATAATATCATGTCAGGTAACAAGATAAGATTTCGTTCGGAATTTTAACCCTGGAGGGTTAGCGACCCGGGAAACTCAGTGCGCCCTCGAGGACTGTCTTAACTTATTTCCATTGGGGTCCTCAAGCTTGTCCCCCAGGATGCGACCCTCACCAGTCGACTAACACCCAGGTACCTATTTGCTGCTAGGTGAACAGGACAACAGGTGTAAGGAAACGTGTCCCAAATGTTTCCACCCGCCGGAAATCGAACCCGGGGCCCCCTGTGTGTGAACGGAGCTTTAGTGGGCGTCGGTCAAAAAATTGTAGCTCTTTTGTTTACCGTCCGATTTCCTCCAGTTTTGGTGCACAAGACAAAGTGTTTTCACTCTTTGTTAAAAATATTTATCAAAAATATCCCTCAAGCAACAACTGAGAAAGCACTGAAAAAGGACTGATCTACTGAAAATGCCCTTTTGGGGCGATTTTTTCCTATATGGGACACGTAAGGTTGTTTGGACACTTGGTGCCGAGAGAACAATGCTTATACGAATTATATAAGCTACCTGTCCTCTAAAATAACTTATCTTTATTTCACAAAAAATAAAGTTTGTTAGTTCTTGGAATGTTGCAAAAAATCTGCCCTTTACTCCCACATAACTCCCAAAGTATTTGGAATATTTCCAAAAATTGAGCGGGCTTAATTAGAGAAATCATTATTCTACAATTTCTGTGAATATTATTCCATTTAATTAAGTAATAAAGGCAGAATAAATTACTTCCGAGATATTGGCCTGGAGCGCTGGCCGGCCCACCGTCTCAAAAAAAAAAAAAAAAAATCGCGAAAATCGCGTTTGTTTGGGTGTATTTCTTAGTAAACTGATGTTCTAGTGCAGTTAACCTCTTCAAAACACCGTTTTCTCTTACTCAGATACCAAAGAATAACACATGAGAGGATTCACTCATTTATATCGAAATATTCCCGGTTGTTTCTCGCAATATTATAGCTTATTTTATTCAGTCTAGAGTATATAACATGTTTGTATGTTATTTATAGTGTTTATTATATCATATTAGATCAATTCTGACAGATAAATTAGCCGTAGAGTTGAAAATAAAGCCCGAATAAGCGTAATAATGAAGTGATTTCTCCTGGCACTCTCTGGAGAGGGAACACTGCCAAGCGTTCCCATATGGTTCCTGGTTGTCTCTAAGTCTACGTATAAGCTCCGCCTTCTGTTTTATGATGCCAAATAGTCAGATATTATATTAGAAAGAATAATGCAAGAAAAAGAGATAAAAAACAAGGAAAAAATTCCAAAAAATATATGGGCTGTGAGCAGACGTGCTACCCACATCGCCGTCACCATACCTGATATAAATGACTATAATTTCTTGTAGAAACGTCGTAGAACATTCATTCTGGTACCATTGTGTTGCCAAAGAGTTGAGCTATTTTTCGGTATACCTGAAGGTTACCTGGAGGTTATTCCGGGGATCAACGCCCCCGCGGCCCGGTCCATGACCAGGCCTCCCGATGGATCAGGGCCTGATCAACTAGACTGTTACTGCTGGCCGCACGCAGTCCAACGTACGAGCCACAGCCCGGCTGATCCGGCACTGACTTTAGGTATCTGTCCAGCTCTCTCTTGAAGGCAGCCAGGGGTTTATTGGCAATTCCCCTAATGCTTGATGGGAGGCTGTTGAACAGTTTTGGGGGCCCCGGGCACTTATGGTGTTTTCTCTTAGTGTACCAATGGCGCCCCTACTTTTTATTGGCGGCATTTTGCATCGCCTGCCCAGTCTTTTACTTTCGTAGGGAGTGATTTCTGTGTGCAGATTTGGGACCATTCCTTCCAAGATTTTCCAAGTGTAAAATTATGATATATCTCTCCCTCCTGCGTTTCCAACGATACAATCAAGTGCTTCCAAGCGTTCCCAGTATTTTAAGGGGGCTTGACAGAACTTGTACGTGCAGTAAAGGATCTCCGTACACTCTCTAGATCGCGATTTCACCTGCTTGAATGGAGAAAGTTAATGTACAGCAGTATTCCAGCCTAGAGAGAACAAGTGATTTGAAAAAAGGGTCATCATG
>NC_069489.1:5848374-5863823 GCF_026875155.1 Cherax quadricarinatus | reverse complement strand
AAGGAAGGAAGGGGGAAGACAACAAGAAATGACCGTGAAGAAGTGAGAACTCAACAAGAGATCAAAGAAGTGTTACAGAGGAGACCAAAAGGCTCCAAAAAGACAGAGGGGTGGGGCACACCACCAAGGCTGGACAATACCCCAAAACCCGAGGAAACGTAAAGAGTTTCTGAGTGAGCTAGAAAACCTCAAAGGCAAGGGGGCCGGATAACATCTCACCATGGGTCCTGAGAGGGGGAGCAGAGGCGCTATGTGTACCCCAACAACAATATTCAATACACCCTACAAACAGGGAATTGCCTGAGGAAATGGAAAAGCAAATGTATCCCAATTTTTAAAAAAGGAGCAGACATGAACCTAAACTCAGACCGTGTCACTGACATCCCATTTTTTGAAAAAAATATGGAGTTTATCAGGAAAGAGTGGGGGAAACACCTAAAGGGGGCGGAAATCCTGTGTCAAAAACCTAAGGGAGTTTTAGACATGGTACAGCATACGACAAAAGGAGGGGGGGTGGGTGGATTGCATTTTCTTGGACGCAAAAGGGCTTTTAAAGAGTTCCACGCAAGAATTTATGCAACAACTGGGGGACCAAGCAGGGAAACAGGAAGGCGCTACAATGGATAAAGGAATATTTGTCGGGGAAGACAGCACATATGGACAGGGAAAGGTGCAGAGTGGGCACCTATGCCACAGGGTCCCAGGGGGCATCCTGGGACCGGTGCTGTTTCTGGTTTTTTGGAACGGCATGACGGAAGGAAAACTCCGAAGTGTCCCGTTTGCAGATACGTGAAGTTGATGAGAAGAATTCATTCGATCGAAGACCAGGCGAACTCAAAGGGATCTGGACGGCTGCAGACCGGGTCCGCAATTGGCTCCTGGAGTTCAATCCCCCCAAGTCAAAGTCAGGGGAATTGGGGAAGGGAAAAGAAGGCCACAACAAGTACAGTCTGGGGGGTCAGAGACTACAAACCTCCCCAAAGGGAAAAAGATTTTGGGGTGAGTATAACACCGGGCACATCTCCTGAAGCGCACATCAACCAAAAAACTGCTGCAGCATATGGGCGCCTAGCAAACCCAGAACACATTCCGACATCTTAAAAAAATCGCGGGGCCCTGTACACCGCTACGATGGCCCATTTTGGAGTATGCGGCACCATTTTGGAACCCCACATTTAGCCAAGCACGTAAAGAAACTAGAGAAAGTCAAAGTTTGCAAAAAAACTAGTCCCAGAGCAAGGGGGTATGTCCTACGGGGGAGAGTTAAGGAAAAAAACCTACGACACTTGAGGACAGGAGAGATGGGGGGGACATATCACGACATACAAAATACGGGGGAAATTTTGACAAGGTGGAAAAAGACGGGATTTTTCAGAGATGGGACACAGCAAAAAGGGGGACACAGGTGGAAGTTGAAGACACAGTGAATCACAGGGTGTTAGGAAGTATTTCTTCATTCAGAGAATCCGGAAGTGAACATTTTGGGAAGCGAGAGGGAGGCAGGATCCATAAATTTAAGGAAGGTATATAAAGCTAAAGGTTCAGGAGAGTGACCTAGTAGCGACCAGTGAAGAGGCAGGGACTTCACTTGTACTCGACCCCGCAACCTAACAGGTGAGACACTGGGTGAGTACACACACACACACACACGCGTGAACGATACATATGGAACGACATGACAAAAGGGGATGACTCAGAAGTGCCCCTGTTTGCAGATATATGAAGTTAATAAGGGAAAATTAAATCAGACCTGACCAGACAGGTTACAAAGAGACCTGGACGGGGCTGGATGCGTGTTTCAGCAACTGGCTCCTAGAATTTAAAAACCCCCGCCAATGCAACGTCATGAAGATGGGAGGGGGTAAAAAAGGCCGCAGACAGAGTATGGGTTAGGGGGCCAAGCGCAAACCTCAGTCAAGGAGAAAGACCGGGAGTGATATAATACCGAGTGCATGGCTAAAAGCGCACATTAACCAGAAAACTGCTGCGGCAAGGGGGCCCTGGAAAACCTGAGAATAGCGTTCCGGTACCCAGGAAGGAATCGTTTAAAAATTTATACGCTGTGAACGTCGGGGCCCTATTGGAGTACGCAGCACCGGGGTTTAAAAACCCAACCGGGTCAAAAACCCCGGGCAAAAAGGGCTAGTTCCAGAGCTTCGGGGAATGTCCTATGAAAAAAGGGTTAAAGGGAAATCGGCTGAATACCTGGGGGAAGGAAGGTCAGGGGAGACATGATTCGACAAACAAAAAACTGCGTGGAATAGAAAAGGGTGGCAGAACAGGATGTTCCAGAGTGGACATAAAAAAAAAGGGTCACATTTTTGGAACTGAAGACTCAGAGTTCAAAGGGATGCAAGGAACATTTATTCAGCCACAAGTTGTTAGGAAGTGGAATAGTCGGCAAGCGTTCACTGGAGGCAGAACTAACATTTTTTAAAAACGAGGATGATAAACAAGGGAGCGGGAAGGGAGGACCTAGTAGTGGTCGGGAAAGGGGGGCGGGGCCAGGAGTTGAATCTCGACCCGAAACCACAATTGGGTGAATTAGATGAATACACACACACAAGTTTATATAAATAAAATAAAAAAAAAAAGTAATTAAAAAATGATAAAAATTTCCCACATTACCTTGATCCCAGGTTTCAGAGAAAAGTAATCGATGTCTTCTTTTAATTTTGGGATCACAAGGGGAATCTTTTAAATAACACTTGAACAATTCCAGTAGGGTTTTTTTCTAACAGCGTATGTAGTGGTGTCCTGTGATATCCATCCATAATTTTTGGGCAGCCCACATGAAGGACGTCTTCACAATGTCCCTCATAACCCTTTTTGCTGCAGGGCATGAGGTGACACCCAAACAACACCAATCAATGTTATTTGTTTCTTATTATTTAAAAAAAAAAAAAAATATTAAAAACAAATATCAACTAAAAATAATAATAATAATAATAATGATAATAATAATAATTTATTTTTATTTTTATTATTATTTTTAATTATTATTATTATTATTATTATTACTTATTTTTAAAATTATTATTTACATCACAATTCCTACAGAGTACAGGAAATGTACTCCCTACGCCTGGACTCATTTCCTCTGACCATTTCCCTTTTCAACCCCTACTCCCCCCAAATCTTAAACCCAAACAAAACAAAATTACTTCCCTCTCCTCTATTAACAAGCTAACACACGCCTTTGGTTGTCAGCCACTCACACTGAAAACCTCCATTACCCCCCTTTCCATCCTCCCAAAATCCCCATATTCTATATCCACTTTCAATATCCCCCCCACAATAACGCTTCGAGCCTTTGGATAATACCTTTAGTCCCTTTGCAACCTCTGCTAACCTCCAAACTACAAATTCCCACATAATATTTTCACAACCAATATCCCACGCTTCCAAAATCATCTTCACATATACAACAGTGTTGGTACACGAAAACCTGGTACATTCCATAGTTTTTTTTATTCAATATCCCTCAGGCACTATTTATTTTTTTTTTTCCCCTCTTCAGTTTTAAGGTTTCATCTCATGACCCCTAGACATGTCCACCCAAAATTTCCACACAAAAATACTGAAAAATTTAGTTTCCTCCAAAAACCCCGTTTCTTCTAGTCCGTTTCCCAATTTTTTTTCTTTTTCTATTTTTTTTTTTTACTCTACCCCCATCCTTTTTTCAATTGTTCATTTTTTCATTTAAATTATTTATTCAATTGCAAATACTTCTTCCAACTTTTTAACTCTTCAGAATCTCCTGGGAGCACCGTGTCATCGGCAAGAACCAACTATGGCAACTTCCTCACTGAATCTGATTCATTAATTTCTCCCAATTCCTTAGAGTTCACTCTTTTTTAAGCAATATCTGTAATTTTTTTTTATTTTATTTAAAACCAATACAGTTTAACATAAAAATCAAGAAACAGTATGGATCTCTATCAAAATAACTGACAAACTGATTGCACCTATATGCTCGCAAACATACAATAACTACGGCAAGAACAAGCTAAAAAAATTACTGTCACAGGGCATAAAAGTGACATAATAACATTCATTGAGAAAAACCCTTTGCACATATAAAAATTGTACATATAACATACACTACAAAGGCCCATCACTTGAACAAAATATACAAAGAAGTTATATCAAAAAATCCCATCCCGCTTTAATAAAAAAAAACCAAAAACCTAACATCATAATCTTACTAAACTCTACATACAATCCCTAACAGACAGCTTTACATATACCAACATACGAACATACAAAAAAAGAAACAGCTTAGAACAAAAAAACTAAAGCCATACTGTTACAATAAACCCATATACAAAATCTTGACCAAAGGCCCTTTACGTCACTAAACTGTCTAGATTTCTGTATCCATACAGACAAAACGCAGTTATGTTTTAAACCATACAGACTAAACTGTCTAATATGTCTTAACCATACAACTAAACTGTTAGTTTCTTATACCATACAGCAAAAACGTCTAGTTATGTCTGTATACCAACAGATTAAAATTTAACATCAAAAACTTAGCTTTGACCCCAAAAAACCGGTATCAGGACAGCCCAAATAATTAAAAATTTTTAAAAAAAAATAAATCATGCATATATAAAGTATTAAATAACGTCTGACCCATGACAAAGGCTCAATACAATGAAAAAGAACACACACCCACACCACACACACACACACACACACACCACACACACAACCCACACACAAATTTTCAAAAATCACATTAACAGATGCACTGTATGCACAAAGCAAAACAAATAAAAAAAATCTCACGTGAAAAAACCCACCCTAACATAAAACAAACTAAAACACACTTTCATGCGCAAAGAACTTATTACCAAGAAACGTGTCATACAAAATTATACATAAAAAAAAAACTACTAAATACCCAAAACTGAAATGTTTTCTAACAAACGAACCTTGACCTACATCCACACTTGGCTGCCATAAAGTCCAATAAAAACCAGGAAACCTTTCCCAAACCCACTTTACAAAACTCCAAAGACCCCCCCCCCCAAAAAGGGGACCCGCGGCCCCCGACTCCCCCAACCTATGAAAACCCCTTTCCTCACTCATTTTCAATCAAGATTTTCAGAATCCCTAAAGTTAGCATTCTATACCCCCCGAGAAAGCCTGAACCCACCTCCTCCCATAAAACTCTGTTAGACACATCGACATAGAACTTACCGCAAAACCCTTTTCCCTCTCTCCTAACTATCCCCTCTCCCCCCATTACCCACGACATATATATAAAAAATCAACCAGAAAATCTAAACTCTTATGACACCCTCGTTTTAACCCCCCATGTACCAAAACCCACTTAACCAGCACCCAACCTCCTCTACCCTTCACAAAAATAAACACATGGAACCTGTCTCATCCCTCCGCAATACCACACACCCCACCCTCTACAACCTTCGTTTCGGGTATCTCACCAACGGAAATCCCCTGCAGAAAACGAAACATCACCTCACGCGCCTGAGGGTTTTTAAATTTTTTTACTAAAACTAAACAAAACTCTTCCACGCATACATGGGGAAAAGACCCTCAACGGGATTAAAGCACCTACCACCCAAACAACCTACACAAAAAACCCTTAACGAACTTTTTTCCCCAAATTTCCCCAACCAACATCACAGGGGCCCCCAAAAAAATTCGCAATCCCCAACTCCATTCCTCGATACCCCAAAACCCAGCCTGTCGTGTATCCTTCCCCAAATGCCCCGCGTTTACACCCCACCAACACTCCCACTTAATAAAAACACATTTAGCCTCCGTCCAAATCCCTCAACCCCAACCCCCCTGACTTACAGTAACATTTCAACTTCTCTCAAAACCAAACACAAAAAGGAACCCACAAAAATTTGTACAACCCCGTCTTTGAATCCCCCCAATCGCTGTCCCTGTAAAGTGGAACACACGCAACATCCAAATCTTGCTATAAAAATAAAATTTTTTCGACTATCACTCGCTGTATAAGTTTTGGGGCTGGGGGGTCTCAGAACCCTAGACCCCAAACCCATCCTTTCCAATAAAACCCCTCCGAGTTTTTTCCCCCCGGCCGCAACCATGTCACCTTATAAAAATACCCCCAAAAATCTAAAAGACACCGCCCCTTCTTTAACAACATTCATCCCCCCCCCACACCCCCCACCCAAGAACCCAACCCCCCTGCACCTTGACTTTCCCCTTTTACCTGCATACCCGTGGGGACTTAAAATAATTGCACAACCGTCCAACACCCCATTTACACCCCCCCACAATGAGAACAGTTTTTTGTCGTCAACATATCAATTAAACCCCCAGGCCCTCCCACCCCCCACACTTTCCCCCACATGGGAATATAAGCCTTTTTTCAACCATTTTATAAAAAGGGGGGCCCGAAACACATAAACAAATTTGGGGGCTGGGCATCCCTTCTAAGGCCTCAAACCCTTGCAATTTCCCTCCCCATACACCCATTAATCTGATCCTCATTTTCGCCCCCTTGTACAACGTTTTACCCACTCGATATTTCGTGGCTGAAACCCGTCTCTTAATATAACCTGCAAAGCTCCCCCTTTCCCCTCTATCATATGCTCCCTGCCAATCTAGGGCAACAAAGCCGCCCCCAACCCCCCCCCCTTAGCTTCCCAAAACTTTTCATATCCCCTGTCCCCCAAAACACTGACCTTTCCCGCAACCCAAAATAGATTTTTTCACCACGCTTCCCCCAAAACATTTGAACCTATTACCTAAAATTTTTTCAAACACCTTATAGTCCGCACACACATGATATGGCTCGGGACTCACAAAGGGGGGGCTGCCCCCCTTTATCTTCGGGCCAACACACAAAGCTGTACCCCTTTTCCCCCCCAAATTACACATCCCTTCAAACAATTAAATAACCCAACTTAAATCCCCTTATAACGTCCAATGTTTTAAATAAAATTCTAACCGGGGGAACCGTCAATACCCGGGGGCTTTTCCCCCTTTCCCATTCCCCCCTTTAAAGCATTCTCATTTCCTCTGCCGTAATAGTCCCCCACCTAAAGCCTTTCTATCACTTTTCTAAATTCACTCACTACACACACCTTTTTCAACGCCCTTCACCCCCCCCCCCCTCCCCACTGTTTCCCGTACTTCTCGTACCAAGCCTCCGCATACGCCACATCCCCTTCATGGTTTTTATCTCCTGCCCTGCTCTATAATTCCCAACCATCTCCTTACCCCCGAAATGGGATGCTGCACCGCCGCCTTTTGTTTTGATGCCCCAAAACACACGCTGACGGCTTGTCGCCCCAAAGCTCTTTTTTCCCCCCTGCCTGCACCCTTTCAGCTTTGAAACCTTCCCTTTTGCAACACACTCAACCTCCCCTTTTTTTTCACAAATTTTACCAAAAAAAAAAAAACCACCCCCCCTGCCCATGCAACCTCTTTAACCATCCCCTAAATTTTAGCCATTTTATATTAAATTATTAATACGTTTTTCCTTCCTCACTAAACTTTTTAAACCTTTCCTTTTTCAAAACAAAACCCCCATTCACAATGTCACCACCCCTGTTCTTCCCACAAGCCCCTCCATAGGACTGAAAACCCCTTCAAACCCCCCCCCATCACCTAACACACTTTTTTTAATTTCCAAAAATTTTATAATGTCCCGACATCCCCCACCCTACCCCTCACCACTGCCCTATATCACACTGTACCTCAACATACTGAAAGATTTCACTCCACTCCCTGAGAAAGGTACACTCTACTAGTCTCGCAGCAATCCACTCCTAAAAAAAGTAATTCATCTCCCCCCACCGCCCCCCCCAAAAGGCATCACTAACCTAAATCCCTTAATGATCCCTAAGACCACAGACATATTCCAGCCCCCTTTTGGGGGCCACATCAGCCACCCTGATTACCCTTTCCCCGTCCCCACCAAATTTTTGCCACATCTTTCAGGCATTTTAACAAAAAAACAAAACCCCACACAAAATCATTCTTTACCTCATGTATTTTCTGCCGGTGCACACCACCACAAAAGAACAAAAGCTTTTCCCATCCACCACCCCTCCCACACCAAAAAAACCCCCCCTCCCCCTCCCCCCTCGCCTTTTTGCAAAACAAACGGGGTCGTCTCCCCCTTTCTAAAAAATTTCCCCCACCACCCTTTTTTAAAGGGGGGGAGGCAGGGAACTACCGAAATCCTGCCACCCCAACACCCACCCTCTTTAAAATTGGCTCCTGCAGAACACATCATCCCCCTCTAGATTTTTTTCAGGAAATTACAAAGCCAATCTCTTTCATACGCTACATAACCCATTAACATTTACAGACATACACCCAAGGGGGTATTTAAAATTTTTCCACCCCCCCGCTTTTCCTCTCATCCTCTTTTTAACCCAACTTGAATTTAAGTCTGACACCTTCAAAAGCTCTCTTTCCCTCCCCCTTTCCAGGCCCCCCTATCTGGTTTCAACCACCTACACCACTACCTTCACCTTCCCCCCGGTCGTTTCCCCGGCCTTTTTGCAGGCGAAGGGCGTCACAAATCTGATTCGCCGCCCTCTTTCCGTGACTGCATGTTACACATGTCTTTGGGCAATGTTTTCCCCGAAAACCTCCACCCCACCTGGAAAAGGTTTAATTTAATGGACCTCCAAACCACCATCATGTCCCAAATTATCAGTCTCTGGGGTTTTTTGGGAAACTACGACCTCCATGACACCACGCCAATGTGCCCTCTCTGGCGGGGACAAAGTCTTAACACCTCCAAATTCCTCCTCAATCTCAAGAACCTTCTCCTGTAATTGCTGCTCCTCCTTATCCACAGTAGACGATACCTGATCAGGCAGCTGAGGGAGGGACTCCAACTCACCGCCAGTCCTGTGTCCCCGATCCACTATCTCGCTCCACAAAACACCACGCCCTCCATCAGATGTTTGTTTCTCACCTGCCACCTTTGAAGCAGGGGCTGCGACGTCCACCACAGGTCCAGGCACACGTCTTCGCTTGTCACAGGTCGCCACTATGTGATCATACTCACCACATAGGCGGCATATACGTCGTTGTCTTGGGTACATTACCATTACATGCATCCTGAAATTTTGTAGAGACACATAGGACGGTATTGGGTGCCCCAGTCATTTTGAGATTGAAAGAACCCTCTGGAAATCCAGCATAGTCACCTGCCGCCCACGTACCATGCTGAGCATAATGCACCGTCCCATACGTCTCAAATCTTTCTTTATATCCGCCTCGTCTGCCTCAAAGGGAACGTTGCGTAACTTGATCCACGTATAATGCCGTGAAACATCTATCATTCTTACACTGACAGCTGGTGTGATGCTAAGACTTACGTCCTGAAACCTGGTGACTAACGATTCATAAACCGTAGCTGATAGCAGTTTGACGAAAATTCTTTGGCCTCCGTTCAATGCTACACCATACAAGTCACTATCTTGTATGCCATATGTCTCCCGGATGGTCTTTGGCAATAAGACTTGCACAGAACTAGGCGTTATCGTTCCTTTAATTAATCCGACGTCTCAGACTAACCGCCATCTTGACAGTCGCAGTGCACCTGTGTTGTTAGCAGAGGCGTGACAGCACCACTTCACACCACTGCAGCCAGGTAACTGACAAGGGAGCTCGCCTACAAACAGCACAGGAGTGCAGAACACAACCGCTCTCTACCGTGGTCATGTAGCGAATGTCTGTAATTATATATAAACAAACATGGTGACATCACACATCCCTGACTAACACTACTCTTAATGTAAATAATATCTCTACCGAAGCTGAACCTGGCTTCACTATTCTCATAAAAATATTAACTTCTTCAAGTAACCCACCAGTAATTCCATACAATTGTAAGATCTACCAAATTGTTCCTCTATCCGCCCAATCATACGTTTTTTTCTAAATCTATAAATGAAATGAAAACTTCTTTACCTATATCCAATAATTGTTCATTCATATGCTTCTATATAAACACATAGCCTATACATTTCCTACACTTCCTAAAACCTTGTTCATCTGCGATCCTGCTCTCTCTTTTAGTCTTACTTTTTTTGAATAATAAGTCTACCATATATTTTACCAGGTATACTCAATAAGCTTATTTCCCTGTAATTCTTTAACTCCCTTTTGTCCCCTGTCCCATTAAACAAAGAAACTACTCACTTCTTTGGAAATGGCTAGGTACCTTTCGGTTGTTCATACATTGCCTAAACAAATACATTAAACACTTGAAAGCTGTATCTTCTCCTGCTTTTAACATTTTTGTATTGATCCCAACAGTCCAAGTTGCTTTAACATCCTAACCATTCATACCCACTCTCTATGTAACATTTCCCCCTTCACCTCATATCGAGTTTTGTCACCCTAATAAATGTATACCTCCCTTCACAATTGGCATGCAAAAGATAGTAACCTTAAATCGGCGCATGAAACACACCCTCATTAAACAGCTATCTCCCCAACCAGCGAACCAGGTTGCTAAGAGTTGAACGACAGGGCCCCATCATCCTGGGTTGTAATAACAGATCAATAAACCAATGTCACCATTTCGTCAGCATTTAACAGTTCATCAAAATATTCATGCCCTGTCTCCTCTATCTCATCATGTCATAACTCTCCTCTTTTATTCTTGTTCGAGAAATCCATTTGTTTCCTAGGCTTTCTCATTAATTTGGATCATCATTTCGCTGCCTGACCACGGTAGAGTGCGGTTGTGCTCTGCACCCCTCTGCTGTTTGTAGGAGAGCTCCCTTGTCAGTTTCCTGGCAGCAGTGGTGTGAAGTGGTGCTGTCACGCCTCTGCTAACAACATAGGTAAACTGTGATTGTCAAGATGGCGGTTAGTCTCACACGCCGGATAAATACTGTAGGCATTGAATTACTTAAAGGAACGATAACGCCTAATTCTGTGCAAGTCTTATTGCCAAAGATCATCCGGGAGACATATGGCATACAAGATAGTGACTTGTACGGTGTAGCATTGAATGGAGGCCAAAGAATTTTCGTCAAACTGCTATCAGCTACGGTTTATGAATCGTTACTCACCAGGTTTCAGGACGTAAGCCTTAGCGTCACACCAGCTGTCAGTGTAAGAATGATAGATGTTTCACGGCATTATACGTGGATCAAGGTACGCAACGTTCCCTTTGAGGCGGACGAGGCGGATATAAGGAAAGCTTTTGAGACGTATGGGACGGTGCATTATGCTCAACATGGTACGTGGGCGGCAGGTGCCTATGCTGGTTTTCCAGAGGGTTCTTTCAACCTCAAAATGACTTTGAGGCACCCAGTACCGTCCAATGTGTATCTACAAGATTTCAGGACGCAGGTAATGGTAATGTACCCAGGACAACGACGTACATGCCGCCTATGTGGTGAGTATGATCACATAGCGGCGACCTGTGACAAGCGAAGACGTGTGCCTGGACCTGTGGTGGACGTCGCAGCCCCTGCTTCAAAGGTGGCAGGTGAGAAACAAACATCTGATGGAGGGCGTGGTGTTATGTGGAGTGAGATAGTGGATCGGGCACACAGGACTGGCGGTGAGTTGTAGTCCCTCCCACAGCTGCCTGATCAGGTATCGTCTACTGTGGATAAGGAGGAGCAGCAATTACAGGAGAAGGTTCTTGAGATTGAGGAGGAATTGGTGGTGTTGAAGACTTTGTCACCGCCAGAGAGGGACGTTACATCTGAGCGTGGTGTCATCGGAGAGTCATCACTTCCAGAAAGTCAGAGACATGATAATTTGGGACGTGATGGTGGTTTGGAGTCGTCTGTTGAATCATTAAACCATTCTCAGGTGGAGGTGGAGGTTCATCGAGAGGCAACATCTGACCAAGACATGTGTAACATGACTGTAAAGTGTGAAGGTAGTGGTGTAGGTGTTGTAGCCATGATAGGAGGCACTGGAAGAAGGGGGGAGGGAAAGAGAGCATTCTGAAGGTGTCAAACTTTAATTCAAGCTCTGGAGTTGAAAAGAGTGATGAGAGGAAGCAGGGGTGGAAACTTTAATAGGCCTTAGGTGTATGTCTGTAAATGTTAATGGGTTATGTAGCGGTATGAAGAGAGATTGGTTTCGTAATTTCCTGAATAAATCTAGAGTGGATGTTGTGTTCCTGCAGGAGCACAATTTTAAAGAGGGTATGGTGGTGGAGGTGGCAGGATTTCGAGTAGTTACACTGCCATCTCCCCGTCTAAAAGGTGGTGTGGGAATTTTAATAAGGGAAACGAGCCCGTTTGTTTTGCAGAGAAGCGAGGGAGGAGGGGGAGGGAGGTGTTGCGTGTGGATGGGTAAGCGTGTGTCTTTTGTGAGTGTGTATGCGGCGGCAGAAAATAACATAGAGGTAAAGAATGATTTTGTGTGTGAGGATCTTGTGTTTTTGTTAAGTGCACTGCCAGATTTGGCAATAGTTGGTGGGGACTGGAATAGCGTAATCAGGGTGGCTGATGTGGACCCAAAAGGGGCTGGATATATGTCTGTGGCTCTTAGGGATTTATTATGGGATGTTAGGTTACGTGATGCCTTTGGGGGGGCGGTGTATGAGACTGAATATACATTTGTTAGGAGTGGATATGCTGCCAGACTAGATAGAGTGTTCCTTTCTCAGGGAGTGGATGTGAAATCTTTCAGTACTGTTGAGGCTACAATGTCAGATCATAGGGCTGTGTTGGTGGAGGTTGGGTGGGGGACGCTCGCGGACATATATAGAAGTTATTGGAAATTAAATATAAGTGTGTTAGGTGATGAGGAGGGGTTGGAGGGTTTTCAGTCCAATGGAGGGAGCTCATGTGGAAAAAACAGGGAGTGGATGACATTGTGACAGGTGGGGATAGTGTTGCAAAGGAAAGGATTAGAAAGTTTTATGTGAGAGAAGAAAAAACCGATTAATAATTTTAAATATTTACTGGGAAAAATTTAGAGGATAGGTTAAGAGGTTGCTATGGCGAGGGGTGGGGGAATAATTTCCCCAGGATGAAATAGCTGAAATAAAGGGGAGGTTGAGGGTGTTGCAAATTGAAAGGTTTCAAGCTGTAAGGGTGCAGGCAGGTGTGGAAGAAGAGCTTTGGGGCGACAAGCCGTCTGCGTGTTTTTTGCGGCATCAAAAGCAAAGGCAGGCGGTGACAGCTATCCATGTTTAAAAATAACGGAGAAGGTTGGGAATTATAGAGTAGGGGAGGAGATACAACCACGAAAGGGATGTGTGCGTATGCGGAGGCTTGGTACGAGAAGTACTGGAACAGTGGGGGGGTGGGTGACGTGGCGTTGAACAAGGTGTGTATGTATGTGACGTGTAATTTAGGAAATAGTGATAGAAAGGCTTAGGTGGGACTAATAATGACAGAGGAAATAGAGAATGCGTTAAGGGAATGAGGAAGGGAAAGCGCCGGGTATTGACGGTCTCCCAATAGAAATTTTATTTAAACAACATTGTACGTTAATAAGGGATTTAATTTTAGGTTATTTAATTGCATGAAGGAGAAGGGTAAGTTGGGGAGAAGCGGGTAACAGCAGTTGTAGTGTTGGTCCCCAAACTCAAGGGGCAGCACACCCCTTCGTGAGTACCGAGCAATATCATTGATGTTGCAGACTACAAGGTGTTTGCAAAATTTTAGGTAATAGTTCAAATGTGTTGTGGGGAAAGGGGGGTGTCAAAAACTCAGTTAGGGCTGCCGGGAAGGTCAATGATTGAAGGACATGGGGTACTGAGAAGTTTTGTGGAAGCTAAGGGTGGGGTAGAGTGGCGGCTTGTTGGCTCTAGATTGGGAGGGGGCATATGATAGAGAGGAAAGGGGAGCTTTGCAGGTTAAACTTAGGAGACAGGGATTTGGGGGTGAAATAGTCCCAGTGGGTAAATACATTGTACAAGGGGCGAAAATGAGGATACAGATTAATGGGTGTATGGGGAGGGAAATTGCAATGGTAAGGCCTTAGACAGGGATTCCCCATGTCCCAAATATTGTTTGCGTGTTTCCAGGACCCCTTTATAGAATGGTTTGACAGCAGCTTTTGTATGCCATGTAGGGAAGTTTGGGGGGTGGGAGGGCCTGGCCGGGTTTAATTGGATTATGTTGACAAACACCACTGTTCTCATTCGTGAAGGGATGTCAATGAGAGTGTTGGACGAGGTTGTGCAATTATTTTGAAGTGCCACGGGTATGCAGGTAAATAGTGCGAAGTCAAGGTGCATGGGGTTGGGTTCTTGGGTGAGGGGGGCGGGGGGAGATGCAATGTTGTTAAAGAATGGGCGGTGTCTTTAAAGATTTGTGGTATTATTTATAAGGATGACAGGGTTGCGGCGCGGGAGGAAAACTCGGATAGGTTATTGGAAAGGATGGTGGGGCGTCTAGGTGTTCTGAGACCCCAGCACCTAACTCTTATACAGCGAGTGATAGTCGTGAACATTTTATTGTATAGTAAGATTTGGCATGTTGCAGCTGTGTTCCCAATTACAAGGACAGCGATTGTGGGGATTCTAAGACGGGTGTACAAATTTTTGTGGGGTTCACATTGTGATTTGTTATGGAGGGAAGTTTTAATGTTACCTGTAAGTCAGGGTGGGTTTGGGTTGATGGATTTGAACGAGGGCTAAATGTTTGTTTATTAAATGGGAAGTGTTGCGTGAGGGTGTGAACGCGGGGCAGTTGGGGAGGATACACAACAGGCTGGGTATGTGGTATCGAGGAATTTAGTTGAGGGAATGCGAAATCGTTTTGAGGGCTGTGATACTGGTTAAGGAACTGAGAAAGGTTCGTATAAGGGTTTTGTAGGTTTACTTTGTAGGTTTGGTGCGTTATCCCAGTTGAGGGTTTGTTCCCCATGTATACGTGGAAGAGTATTTAGTTTAGATTTAGTAAAATGAAGTTAAACCCTCGGGTGCGTGAGGTGATGTTTCGTTTTCTGCATGGGATCCTTCCGTCTGGTGAGATACTACGAAACAGACAGGTTGTAGAGGGTGGGGGGTGTGGTATCTGCGGAGGGGATGAGACAGCGTTCCATGTAGTTTACTTTTGTGAAGGGTTAGAGGAGGTTAGGTGCTGGTTAAGTAGGTTGGTACAGAGGGTGGGGGGCAGTGGGGTGTCCCGGGTTTTGCGTGCTTTAATTTTAGATATGGGTGGGTTAGACGAGGGGGTCATAAAGCTTTAGATTATATCATGGTAGATTTATATATATATATATTTTATGTCGTGGGTAATGAGGGGGAGAGGGGATAGTTAGGAGAGACGGAAGGGTTTTTGCGGTAACGTTCTATCGTATGATGTGTCGTAACAGAGATTTGTATGGAGGGGGTGGGATCAGGCTTTTTCAGGGGTATAGAATGCTAACGTTAGGGGTTCTCGTAAATCTGTGATTGATAATGAGTGAGTGAAAGGGGTTTCCAAGGTTGGAGGAGTCAGGGGGTCACAGCGGCCGCCTCCTTGGGAGGGGGTCGGAAGGTT
>NC_069489.1:5819763-5847874 GCF_026875155.1 Cherax quadricarinatus | reverse complement strand
ATCACAAAAGACAACCTTACCCATCCACCACCCATCCACACGCAACACCTTCCCTCCCAAAACAAAGGGGCTCATTTCCCTTATTAAAATTCCACACCACCTTTTAGACGGGAAGATGGCAGGGTAACTACTCGAAATCCTGCCACCTCCAACACCCAAACCCTCTTTAAATTTGCTCCTGCGGGAAAACACAACTTCCACTCTAGATTTATTCAGGAAAATTAAGAAACCAATCTCTCTTAATACCGCTACTTAACCATTAACATTTACAGACTTACACCTAAGGCCTATTAAAATTTTCACCCCTGCTTCCTCTCATCACCTTTACAACCCAGAGCTTAAATTTTAAGTTTGACACCTTCAGAGTGCTCTCTTTCTCCCCCCCCCTTTCCCTTCCGGTGCCCCCCTATCATGGCAAACCACCACCTACACCACTACCTTCACACTTCACCTCAGTCTGTTTCCCAGGCCTTTGTGCAGGCATAAGGACGTCATCAAAAATCTGATGTCGCCGCCCTCTTTCTCGTGACAATCATGTTACAAAATATCTTGGTCAGATGTTGCCTCTCGATGAACCTCCACCTCCACCTGAGAATGGTTTAATGATTCAACGGACGACTCCAAACCACCATCACATCCCAAATTATCATGTCTCCGACTTTCTGGAAGCGACGACTCTCCGATGATACCATGCCAGATGTAATGCCCCTCTCTGGCGGTGACAAAGTCTTCAACACCTCCACCAATTCCTCCTAAAATCTCAAAAAACCTTTTTCCTGTAATTGCTGCCCCTTTCCTTATCCACAGGGGACGATACCTGATCAGGCAGCTGGGGAGGGACTCCAACTCACCGCCAGTCCTGTGTAACCCGATCCACTATCTCGCTCCACAAAGAAACCACGCCCTCCATCTGATGTTTTTTCTCACTTGCCACCTTTGAAGCAGGGGCTGTGACATCCACCATGGGTCCAGGCACACGTCTTCGCTTGTCACAGGTCGCTCCTATGTGAACATATTCCAACACGTACATGCCACATAGGCGGCATGTACTCGTTGTCCTGGTACATTACCATTACCACATCCCCGAAATCTTGTAGATACACATAGGACGGTATTGGGTGCCTCAAAGTCATTTTGAGGTTGAAAGAACCCTCTGGAAAACCAGCATAGGCACCTGCCGCCCACGTACCATGTTGAGCATAATGCAACGTCAAATACATCTCAAAAACTTTCCTTATATCTGCCTCGTCCACCTCAAAGGAATGTTGCGTAACTTGATCCACGTATAATGCCGTGAAACATCTATCATTCTTACACTGACAGCTGGTGTGACGCTAAGACTTACGTCCTGAAACCTGGTGACTAACGATTCATAAACCATAGCTGATAGCAGTTTGATGAAAATTCTTTGGCCTTCATTCAATGCTACACCATACAAGTCATTATCTTGTATGCCATATGTCTCCCGGATGATCTTTGGCAATAAGACTTGCGCAGAACTAGGCGTTATCGTTCCTTTAAGTAGCTCAATGCCCTCAGTATTTATCCGGCGTCTCAGACTAACCGCCATCTTGACAATCACAGTGCACCTATATTGTTAGCAGAGGCCAAGCCCATGATGACACTCTTCAGGTCACTTGTTCTATCTAGGCTGGAATATTGCTGCACTCTAACAGCACCTTTCAAGGCAGGTGAAATTGCCGACCTAGAAAATGTACAGAGAACTTTCACGGCGCGCATAACGGAGATAAAACACCTCAATTACTGGGAGCGCTTGAGGTTTCTAAACCTGTATTCCCTGGAACGCAGGAGGGAGAGATACATGATTATATACACCTGGAAAATCCTAGAGGGACTAGTACCGAACTTGCACACGAAAATCACTCACTACGAAAGCAAAAGACTTGGCAAACGATGCACCATCCCCCCAATGAAAAGCAGGGGTGTCACTAGCACATTAAGAGACCATACAATAAGTGTCAGGGGCCCGAGACTGTTCAACTGCCTCCCAGCACACATAAGGGGGATTACCAACAGACCCCTGGCAGTCTTCAAGCTGGCACTGGACAAGCACCTAAAGTCAGTTCCTGATCAGCCGGGCTGTGGCTCGTACGTTGGTTTGCGTGCAGCCAGCAGCAACAGCCTGGTTGATCAGGCGCTGATCCACCAGGAGGCCTGGTCACAGACCGGGCCGCGGGGGCGTTGACCCCCGAAACTCTCTCCAGGTAAACTCCAGGTAAACTCCAGAGGCGTGACAGCACCACTTCACACCACTGCAGCCAGGTAACTGACAAGGGTGCTCGCCTACAAACAGCAGACGGGTGCAGAGCACAACCACACTCTACCGTGGTCAGGCAGCGAATGATTAGGATTATTGAGGCAACTGTAGATAATAATAATGTAGACCTAAGACCTTAACATAGGTAGTAATAGGCCAAATGTAGGCAAACACTAGGTTAAGTTAGCTAGGGAGAACTGGCAGCCCAAGTTTGAATGACGAGGCACGGGTCTCGAAGACACCAGAACTTTCTTCTAAGACCAGACACCATCTGAGCAACACATGCTGTGATCAGCAGGCAGTGCCCCCACGTGTCTTCACATATGAGACCTGGGGAAATCTGGTGGAGGCACCTCGATGTACTGTAGATGTCCTCCTCCGTCAGGCCCATACAGTAACACAAGATCTCCACTTTTTCTTAGGATTCTAGCCAGTGTCTGGGGAAAGTTGCGAGTGAGTTGAGCTGTAGGCCTTTGTGCAGCCGGCAGTTCACGACCAGTACGTACTTTGTCTCTTGTCAACCTAGAAGCTAGTGTCCATTTCTGCATAGTTATACTAGGGGATACACACCCTCTTGGATACAGGAACTTCTGAGGTGCAGGCAGGTCACTAATATCGACTGAACATTGCAGGAACTAAGGCTCCCAGTTGCATGTGGTTTCTGAGGGGAAGTCCAAAGGGGCTAAGCTTATGGAGGTTGAAGATCAGAATAGAATCTACATCACCAAGTAAGTTAGTCCTTTAAACGTGCAGGCAGGCGAGATTAATTGCAACATCAGTCATTTATGAAAATCTGTCCTATAAGCCACTTGTGAGGCTGAGGTACCGACCTCAGAGCTCGGTTTCAACAGAGCTTGCCAGGGTGGGCGACTCACTTGGAGGCAGTCCAGACAAATTTTCACAAGTGGTCCTTTGAACCGTGATGTGGAATAGCTAGTTTAAAATTAACATAGCTAGGCCAGAGTTAGGAACCATTTTAACAGAGTTAGGTTAAGTTAGTACACCTAGGCTCAGAGTTACACAGAGGCTAGGCCAAGCTGACTATACACAGAAGTTGTTATTTGCAGTAATTTACAGTTAGGTCAGGTAGGCTAGAGAAGCTTGAGAATTTAATTATTTACAGTGATTACAATTAATCCAGAGTAGGAGACTTGTGTGTTAATTACTTACAGTGGATCTGCAAGGTAGCCACAGTTAGGCTAGGTTTGTGCAATATTTCAACAGTTATAGTAGCTAGGACAGATTTAACCTAGTTATTATTTACAGGGAGTTCTAATGCCAGGTTTAACCTATAGCACACTAGTTAGGTTAGGATTTACCTTATCCAACCATCCACGCTAGACTGAGTAAGCTGGGCACAGTTAGACCAAGCTGTTTACATACAACAGGTGCAAGGCTACTTGCCAATGCAGTAAAGTAGAATGCGATGATTTGCAAGACTGCTTGAAGCATTTGGGGGAAATATGGGAAGCCTACGAACAAGCATTCTCAGCATATGAGCTACAGGCTATTGAGGATGGTGAATCCCAGGATAGTCCTCGGCAGGCTCAGGACGAATTCAGTAAGGATGATATAGATTGTCAACAGGAGATGAATACATTCAAAGATAAGTTAAGCACATTAAAGGCTAGTATTCTAAGTGTGGTGTCGAACACCGCAGGTACCACGAACAGCCACACACCTGTCAGTATGTTGCCCAGGTTGCCCCAGCTGAATTTACCGACATTTGACAGAACCCTAACTGAGTACATTGCTTTCTGGGATCAGTTTAAAGCCCAGATAGATGACAGGAACGATTTGTCAGATGCCGTCAAATTGCAGTATTTGTGGGTCACAGCTCAAGGGTAAAGCCTTAAACTTTGGGCCGGCACTACCAGATTAACGACACTAATTAACAACATGCCAAAGACCAGTTAGAAGACATGTTTGGCAACACTGAAGAGATAAAAGTGGCCATACTTTATCGGTTGTTGGATCTAGAGGCTTGCCGACATGACCATCAAAGCCTAGAGAAGTTCCGTATTGAAATTATGAGCTTGACAAATAGTTTCAGAGATTTGCATGATGAGGATGATTCTGAATGGGTCTTTAGCCAGGTGATGCAGAGGAAACTGGCTAGCAATACAGTGCATGAGTTATACTTAAAATATCGGACGAATAGGTTCACGATACAACAAATTGTTGAGGAGTTGGGAGATCTCATTTCTCATTTGAGTATAGGTGTGAGAGAAGAGTCACCACTGTCACCACATAAAAACCCAGACAGTCACTCAAAGATCTCGAGAGATGAGTCTAAAGCTCATACGACTAACGTTGGAGTGAACTATGGTAAAGAAGTGTCTAAGATAAGAACCTCTAAGCAGAACCTCAGAGGCACTCATGCCAGAATATACGTGTTCTGCGAAGGCGAACACGCTAGCACGAGTTGCCCGGAGTATACAACACTGAGCAGTAGGCAACAGAGACTAAAGAAGTTGAGACTCTGCTTCAAGTGTTGTGGGGAACACTTTGCGAGAGACTGTGGCACCCAGCTCAGTGAGTGTCGAGTCTGTTGCAAAGGTAAGCACCATACTGCGCTATGTCCCAATAATTTAAGGGAACTCCAGACTAGTAGGGATATCTCTCAGGTAGAGATAGAAAGTGAGTCTGAGCCTGAAATGGCAGCCAGCGTGATTAGTGGGAGTGAAGTCTCTAATCCGAGTGAGAATCACGGAGGTGCTGCCCTACCTACAGTCATGACAAAGGTTGTGAATGGGCACTGGTCCGAAACAACCCTATTATTCTTTGACTCAGGAGCACAAGTATCCTTGATAACAAAGAAGTTGGTGGCTAAATTAAGTTGAAGGCCACAAGGAAAGTTAGTAAGATGTTTGGAGGGGCTATAAGTCAGGCCCCACCCAAATCTTATGACATGGTGGATGTCACAGTCAAATTAGATGGACATCGCAGAGGGCATTACAGCCTTGGTGGTACAGACGTTACCCACGGCAATTACAGCGAGAGGTCCTGCTGCAGCAGCTAAGCAATTGAAAGACCTTGATGTGAAGCTGGCAGACCAGGGAATTACCACTGACACAGTCAGAAATGTAGGTATCCTGGTGGGGGCCAATAAGATAGATGACTTCCTGTCTACACGATGGACGTTTAGGGAAGGAATTGGTTTATACAGATCCCCAGTAGGATACATCATAGGTGGCAGGATTCCACCTGAATTCCCTGCCATTTCCAGATAGAGAAGAAGCGTCCCCATGATAGCTGGGGGAGTAGTGATGAGTACCAGTATACACGATGAACCGCCAGGGAAGCTGAAACAGGTAGGGAGTGACGAACACTCGACCACCTTGGGAAAACACTTTTACAGGGTATGTAAAGAGGGAGATAGATTGCCATTAAATCCAGGGAACCTCGTATCATTGGGAGGAAAGGCTACCAGGGCATGTGGGCCAAGTACGGAGCCGCTCAGTCAAGGCTGGACATACGAAAGATGTTAAAGTTAAAGGAAATGGTGCTAAGACCACTGGAACCAACAAGTTTACACCCCCAGAGGCCCACACAGGGGAAACTGGACGGTTGAAGTTAGACCGGAGTCTGCTCGACGAGAGTGGCCGGACGGCACTCGTGTCCAGGGTCAGCCGTGGGGAATCGTGGAAGGTGAACTTGATTTAGACTTAGCACCTACCTTTGCCTGCAGGAGGATGTTGGAACTTATTTGGTCCAAGAAGTCCCAACGGGGAAAAACACACTGTTCAAAGGCCCTTACACCCACCCAAAACAAAAACATACCCGGGTTGGCGAAGGTGGTTGGAAGGTACTTCTTAATTGATAGATTTACCCTTCAGGGAAGAAGTAGGTAGTTTATACTGTTAGTACACTAATATTAGGATTATTGAGACAACTGTAGATAATAATAATGTAGACCTAAGACCTTAACATAGGTAGTAATAGGCCAAATGTAGGCAAACACAAGGTTAAGTTAGCTAGGGAGAACTGGCAGCCAAGTTTGAACGATGAGGCACGGGTCTCGAAGACGCCAGAGCTTTCTTCTAAGACCAGACACCATCTGAGCAACATCTGTCATGATCAGCAGGCGGCGCCCCCACATGTCTTCACATATGAGACCTGGGGAAATCTGGTGGAGGCACCTCGACATACCATAGATGTTCTCCTCCGTCGGCCATACAGTAAGACAAAACCCCCATTTTTCTTAGGGTTGGAAGACACTGTCATGCAGAATTCGGTGTCATCTGCAAAGGAAGACACGGTGCTGTGGCTGACATCCTTGTCTATTCGGATATGAGGATGAGGAACAAGATGGTACTAGTACTGTGCCTTGTTGAACAGAGCCTTTTCACCGTAGCTGGCCTCGGACTTTACTCTGTGACGACCACTCTCTGTGTTCTGTTAGTGAGGAGATTATAGATCCATCGACCGAACCTTTCCTGTTATTCCTTTAGCGCGCATTTTGTGCGCTATTACCCATGGTCACACTAGTCGAAGGCTTTAGTAAAGTCCTGTATATATTACATCTGCATTCCTTTTGTCTTCTAGTGCATTTAGACCTTGTCGTATTGATCCGGGGCCATAGTTGAGACACGACAGAGCGACCTGTTCTAAACCCATGTTGCCCAGGGGTTGTGTAACTGGATGGGTTTCTTAGATGGGTGGTGATCTTGCTTCTTAGGACCACTTTTCAAAGAATTTTTATGATATTGGATGTTAGTGCTATTGGTCGTATTTCTTTGCTGTTGCTTTACTGCCCCCTTTGTGGAGTGGGGCTATGTCCTTTTTTTTTTAGTAACTGAGGGACGACCCCCGTGTCCATGCTCCCTCTCCATAGGATGGAAAAGGCTCGTGATAGGGGCTTCTTGCAGTTCCTTGATGAACACACAAGAGTTCCATTGTCTGGACCCTGGGGCAGAGTGCATGGGCCAATGATGTCATTTATCCCCTAGTTCTGAAGTCATTTGGCCTCCTAGGATAACACGGATAGCTTTGTTATAACTCAATTTCCATAATTTTTCGATTTTTGGGTGAGCGCGCTCGGAAATTTCCCCTACAGCCACCAGGCCACCGGGTCAATTGTCTGCCTCAGTGTTGGTGGAAATTATGTTGGGAAGGGCAAGACAGTTCTGCTAGTTAATTACGTACAGTACATCATAGAATCTAATTAAAAATATTGAAGGGTCCCGATCATATGAAGAATTTGAACCCAGAAGAGGATGTGACAGTAAATTGAATGTCTGAAGCAAGTGTTGCAAATTAGGTGCTTAGACAAGTACTACAGAAAATTTGCAATTCCCTCAGTAACAACGGTAAAACGATTTTTAATGCAAACAGGAATGTATGTAAAGAATTGCGTACACTCTCTGGTCTAGGGTGGTAGCCGTTAGCCCCTATGCCGAGAAAACATTGAGTCATCCGGGACTTTTAATTGATAGATGAGTAGACATATGGATGTGTGGGGGAAGACAAATAGGTTTGGCAGCATAAGGTATGAAAGTAGCAAAATATGCCTAGATAACTCAATGAATGTTATAAAAATATTATTCATTATAGTGTTCTTATAAAGGTAAAAGAATTATAAAACAAAAGGAGATAGAATAGGATGGGCATTAGAAAATCCCTTAAATGTACTAACACTAATAGTAAAGCGCAGAACATATATAGATGACTCTAGATTAATTGCATGTGTGGAAACCATGGATTGTATTACTGTTAACCGAGATCTGGTACAACTTGAAAGAGAGACTCTAGTCCCTTCACAAAAGTAAACTACATGGAACGCTTGTTCTCATCCCCTCCCGCAGATACCAACACCCCACCCGCCCTCTTACAACCCTGTCTGTTTTCGGAGTAATCTCACCAAAACGGAAGGATCCAATGGCAGAAAACGAACATCCCTTCACGCGCCTGATGGTTTTAAAACTTCTTTTTACTAAATCTACAACCAAATACTCTTCACGCATACATGGGGAACAGACCCTCAATTGGGAATAACGCACATACCTACAAGCAACCTACACAAAACCCTTATACGAACTTTTTCTCAATTCCCTAACCAACATCACAGCCTCAAAACGATTTCGCATTCCCTCAACTCCATTCCTCGATACCACAAACCCCCAGCCTGTCCGTGTATCCTTCCCAACGCCCCGCGTTCACAACCCCTCACGCAACACTTCCCACTAATAGAAACACACATTTAGCCCTCCGTTCTCAAATCCATCAACCCGCAACCCACCCTGACTTACAGTAACATTACAACATCTCTCAATAACCAATCACAACGTGAACCCTACAAAAATTTGTACACCCGTCTTAGAATCCCCGCAATCGCTGTCCCTGTAATTTGGAACACAGCTGCAACATGCCAAATCTTGCTATACAATAAAATGTTTACGACTATCACTCGCTGATATCAGATTTAGTTGCGGGGGTCTCAGAACACCTATAAGCGCCCACCAACGATCCTTCCAATAACCTATCCGAGTTTTCCACCCGTGCCGCACCATGTCACCTTATAAATAATACCAACAAATCTCTAAAGACAGAACCGCCTAGGTAAATTACCATCTTTAACAACATTACACTCCCCCCCCACACCCCCCACGCCAAGAATCCCAAACCCCAAGCACCTTGACTTTCAACTATTTACCTGCATACCCGAGGCACTTCAAATAATTAACAACCTCGTCCAACACTCCCATTGACATCCCCTCCAACGAATGAGAACGTTTTGGTCGTCCATATGCAATTAAACCCGGCCAGGCCCTCCCACCCCCCCACACTTCCTCACATGGCAATATAAGCTGCTGTCAAACCATTCTATAAAAGGGGTCCCCTGGAAACACATAAACCAATATTTTTGGGACATGGGGCATTCCCTGTCTACCTAAGGCCTCTACCCATTGCAATTTTCCCTCCCCATACACCCATTAATCGTATCCTCATTTTCGCCCCCTTTGTACAACGTATTTACCCACTCGACTATTTCGTGCTGAAAACCCCGTCTCTTAAGGTATAACTGCAAAGCTCCCTTCCACTCTATCATAAGCTCCCTGCCAATCTAGAGCCAACAAAGCCCCCTCAATCCCCCACCCTTAGCTTTCCACAAAACTTCTCAGTATCCCATGTCCTTCATCACTGACCTTCCTCGCAACCCAAACTGAGATTTTTTGACACCACGCTTCCACAACACATTTGAACCTATTACCTAAAATTTTTGCAAACACCTTATAGTCCCGCACACAACCAGATATGGCTCGGTACTCCTCACGAATGGGTGGGCTGCCCCTTGATCTTCGGGAACCAACACTACAACTGCTGTTTACAGCTTTCTCCCTTCTCCCCCCAAATTACAAATCTCCTTCAAACAATTAAATAACCTAACTGTAAATCCCCTTATTAACTCCCAATGTTGTAAATAAAATTCTTACTACCGGGAGTCCGTCAATACCCGGTGCTTTCCCTTCCCTCATTTCCCCTTAATGCATTCTTCTATTTCCGTCTGCCGTAATAGTCCCACCTAAAGCCTTTCCTATCACTATTGTTCTTAAATTACACGTCACATACGTACACCCTTGTTCAACGCCATGTCCACCCCCCCCCTCTTCTCCCCACTGTTCCAGTACTTCCTCGTACCAAGCCTCCGCATACGCACACAACCCCTTTCATGGTTTCTTATCTCCTGGCCTCTGCTCTATAATTACCCAACCATCTCCGTTACCCTCTGAACATGGGATAGCTGGTCACCGCCTTCCTTGCTTTTAGATGCCGCTAAAACCACGCTGACGGCTTGTCGCGCCCCAAAGCTCTTTCTTTTCCACCTCCTGCCTGCACCCTTACAGCTGAAACCTTTCCATTTGCAACACACTCAACCTCCCCTTTATTTCAGCTATTTTCATCCATAGGAAAATTATTACCACCCACTTCCTCTGCCCATAGCATCACCTCTAACCTATCCTCTAAATATTTAGCCAGTCAATATTTTAAATTATTAATACGTTTTCCTTTCTCTCACTAAAACTTTCTAATCCTTTCCTTTGGGCAACACTATCCCACCATGTCACAATGTCATCCCACTCCCTGTTCCATCCACACTAAGCTCCCTCCATAGGACTGAAATCCCCTTCATTCAACAAACCCCTCCCCATCACCTAACACACTTATTATTTATTTTCCAAAACTCTATATATGTCCGCGAGCATCCCCAGCCCTAACCCCATCAAACCACTGCCCTATGATCCTGAACACTGTACCTCAACAGTACTGAAGATTTCACATCCACTCCCTGAAAAGGTACACGTCTATCTAGTCTCGCAGCATATCCACTCCTAACAAAAAAAAAATGTAATATTCAGTCTCCCACACCGCCCCCCCCAAGGCATCACGTAACCCTAACATCCCTTAATTGATCCCTAAAGCCACAGACATATATCCAGCCTCTTTTGGGCACATCAGCCACCTTGATTACCCTATTCCCCAGTCCCCACCACTATTGCCACATCTTGTCAGTGCACTTAACAAAAACACAAGATCCTCACACAAAATCTTCTTTACCTCTATGTTATTTTCTGCCGGTGCACACACACTCACAAAAGACACACCTTTCCCATCCACCCACCCATCCCACACTCAACACCCTCCCTCCCCCTCCTCCCCTCCGCTGTCTGCAAAACAAACGGGCTCGTCTCCTTACTAAAATTCCCTACACCACCTTTTTAGACGGGAGATGGCAGGGTAACTAACGCGAAATCCTGCCACCTCCAACACCGGGGGCCCTACCCTCTTTAAAAAAATTGTGCTCCGCTAGAACACATCACATCCACTCTAGATTTATTCAGGAAATTACAAAGCCAATCTCTCTTCATAACTGCTACATAACCCATTAACATTTACAGACATACACCTAAGGCCTAATAAAGTTTTCCCCCCTGCTTCCTCTCATCACTCTTTTCAACTCCAGAGCTTGAATTTAAGTCTGGACACCTTCAAATGCTCTCTTTCCCTCCCCTTCTTCCCATGTGCCATCCTATCTCTACAACCACCTACACCGACTACCTTCAACACTTCACACCTCCGTCTGTTTCCCAGGCCTTTGTGCAGGCGTAAGGACGTCATCAGAATCTGTGTCGCCCCCTCTTTCTCGTGACTGTCATGTTTACACATGTCTTGTCGAGATGTTTGCCCTCTCGTATAAACCTCCAACCCCACCCTGAGAATGGTTTAATTCAATGGACGACTCCAACCACCATCATGTCCCAAAATTATCATGTTCTCTGGCTTTCTTCTGGAGAAGCTAGCACTCCTATGGACACCACGCTCAGATGTAACGCCCTCTCTGGCGGTGACAAAGTCTTCAATACCCCTCCAGAAATTCCTCTCAATCTCAAGAACCTTTCTCCTGTAATTGCTGGCTCCTTCCTTAACCACAGTAACCGATACCTGATCAGGCAGCTGAGGGAGGGACTACGATACCCAACTCACCGCCATCCTTGTGTACCCCGATCCACTATCACGCTCCACAAAAAACACCACGCCCATCCATCAGATGTTTGTTTCTCTTCTTCTCACCTGCCACCTTTGAAGCAGGGCTGCGACGTGTCCACCACATGTCCAGGCCACGTCTTCGCTTGTCCAGTCGCCACTATGTGATCAACTCACCACATAGGCGGCATAAACGTCGTTGTGCTTGGGTACATTACCATTACATATGCATCCTGAAATTTTGTAGAGACACATTGGACCGGTATTGGGTGCCCCAGTCATTTGAGATTGAAAAACCCTCTGAAATCCAGCATAGTCACCTGCCGCCCACTACCATGCTGAGCATTGCACCGTCCCATACGTCTCAAATCTTTCTTTTATATCCGCCTCGTCTGCCTCAAAGGGAACGTTCCGTAACTTGATCCACGTATAATGGCCGTGAAAACATCTAATCATTCTACACTGACAGCTGGTGTGATGCTAAGACTTACGTCCTGAAACCTGGTGACTAAACGATTCATAAACGAAGCTGATAGCAGTTTGACGAAAATCTTGGCCTCCGTCAATGCTACACCATAACAAGTCACTACTTGTATGCCAATGTCTCCCCGGATAGTCCCTTTGGCAATAAACTTGCACAAGAACATGGCGTTATCGTTCCTTTATTAATCCCGACGTCCTCAGCTAACCGCCATCTTGACAGTCGCAGTGCACCTGTGTTGTTATGCAGAGGCGTGACCAGCAACCACCACAACCACTGCAAGCCAGGTAACTGAACAAGGGAGCTCGCCTACAAACAGCACAGGAGTGCAGAACACAACCGCTCTCTACCGTGGTCATGTAGCGAATGTCTGTAATTATATATAAACAAACATGGTGACATCACACATCCCTGACTAACACTACTCTTAATGTAAATAATAGCTTCTACTGCAGAGAACCTGGCTTCACGTATCTTCATAAAAATATTAAATTCTTCAAGTAACCAACCATAATTCCATACAAATAGTAAGATCCTACCAAATTGTTCCTCTATCCGCCCAATCATACATTTTTTTCTAAATCTATAAATGAAATGAAAACTTCTTTACCTATATCCAAGAATTGTTCATTCATATGCTTCTATATAAACACCTAGCCTATACACTTCCTACACTTCCTAAAACCTTGTTCATCTGCGATCCTGCTCTCTCTTTTAGTCTTAATTTTTTTGAATAATAAGTCTACCATATATTTTACCAGGTATACTCAACAAGCTTATTTCCCTGTAATTCTTTAACTCCCTTTTGTCCCCTGTCCCATTAAACAAAGAAACTACTCACTTCTTTGGAAATGGCTAGGTACCTTTCGGTTGTTCATACATTGCCTAAACAAATACATTAAACACTTGAAAGCTGTATCTTCTCCTGCTTTTAACATTTTTGTATTGATCCCAACAGTCCAAGTTGCTTTACATCCTATCATTCTACCCACTGCCTCATGTACATCCCCCCTTCACTCATATCTGAGTTTTTGTCACTCCTAATAAATGTTATACCTCCCTTCACAGATGTGGCATGCAAAGAGTATGTAACCTTTATTCGGCGCATGTACACACCCTCATTTACAGGCTATCTCCCCCAACCAGCGAACCAGGTTGCTAAGAGTTGAACGACAGGGCCCCATCATCCTGGGTTGTAATAACAGATCAATAAACCAATGTCACCATTTCGTCAGCATTTAACAGTTCATCAAAATATTCATGCCCTGTCTCCTCTATCTCATCATGTCATAACTCTCCTCTTTTATTCTTGTTCGAGAAATCCATTTGTTTCCTAGGCTTTCTCATTAATTTGGATCATCATTTCGCTGCCTGACCACGGTAGAGTGCGGTTGTGCTCTGCACCCCTCTGCTGTTTGTAGGAGAGCTCCCTTGTCAGTTTCCTGGCAGCAGTGGTGTGAAGTGGTGCTGTCACGCCTCTGCTAACAACATAGGTAAACTGTGATTGTCAAGATGGCGGTTAGTCTCACACGCCGGATAAATACTGTAGGCTTGAATTACTTAATGCACGTAACGGCCTAATTCTGTGCAAGTCCTTAATGCCAACGATCATCCGGGAGACATATGGCATACAGATTGTGACTTGTACGTGTGCATTGAATGGGACAAAGAATTTTCGGTCAAACCTGCTATCAGCTACGGTTTAGAATCGTTACTCACCAGGTTTCAGGACGTAATGCCTTAAGCGTCCAACACCAGCAGTCATGTAAGAATGATAATGTTTCACGGCAATATACCGTGGATCAAGTACGCAACGTTCCCTTTGAGGCGGACGAGGCGGATATAAGGAAAGCATATGAGACTGTAATGGGACGTGCATTATGCTCACATGGTACGTGGGCGCAGGGTGCCTATGCTGCTGGTTTTCCAGAGGTTCTTTCCACCTCAAAATGACATGAGGCACCCAATAACCGTCCAATGTGTATCTACAAGATTTCAGGACGCAGGTAATGGTATGGTACCCAGACAACGACGTACATGCCGCCTATGGTTGATTATGATCAAAATAGCTGCGACCCTGTGACAAGCTGAAGACGTGTGCCTGGACCTGTGGTGACGTCGCAGGCCCTGCTTCAAAGGTGGCAGGTGAGAAACAAACATCTGATGAGGGCGTGGTGTAATGTGAGTGAGATAGTGGATCGGCACACAGAGACTGGCGGTGAGTTGTAGTCCCTCCACAGCTGCCTGATCAGTTATCGTCCTACTGTGGAAAGGCGGAAGGTCAGCAATTACATAGAAGGTTCTTGAGATTGAGGAGGAATTGGGGTGTTGAAGACTTTGTCACCGCCCAGAGAGGGACGTTACATCTGAGCGGTGTCAATCGGAGAGTCTCACTCCAGAAATCAGAGACATGATAATTTTTGGACGTGATGGTGGTTTGGAGTCGTCTGGTTGAATCATTAAACCATTCTCAGGTGGAGGTGGAGGTTCATCGAGAGGGAGGCAACATCTGACCAAGACATGTGTAACAATACCGTAAAGTGTGAAGGTAGTGGGTAAGGTGTTGTAGCCATGATAGGAGGGCACTGGAAGAGGGCAGGGAGGAAAGAGAGCAATCTGAAGGTGTCAAACTTTTAATATCCAAGCCTGGAGTTGAAAAGAGTATGAAGGAAGCAGGGGAGGAAACTTTAATAGGCCTTCGGTTGTATGTCTGAGTAAATGTTAAATTGGGTTATGTAGCGGTATAAGAGAGATTGGTTTCGTAATTTCCTGAATAAATCTAGAGTGGATGTTGTGTTTCCTGCAGGAGCATCAATTTTATTAAATGAGGGTATGGTGGTGGAGGGTGGAGAATTTACGAGTAGTTTTACACTGCCATCTCCCCGCCTTAAAAGGTTGGTTGGGAATTTTAATAAGGGAAACGAGCCCGTTTGTTTTGCAGAGAAGCGAGGGAGGAGGGGGAGGAGGTGTTGCGTGTGGAGGTAAGCGTGTGTCTTTTGTGCTGTGTATGCGGCGGCAGAAAAATAACATAGAGGTAAAGAATGATTGTTGTGGGAGGATCTTGTGTTTTTGTTAAGTCACTGCCAGAATTGGCATAGTTTGGTGGGGACTGGAATAGCGTAATCATGGGTGGCTGATGTGGACCCAAAAGGGGCTGATAGTATTATCCTGTGCTCTTAGGGATTTATTATGGGATGTTAGGGTTACGTGATTCCTTTGGGGGGGCGGTGTATGAGACTGAAATATACATTTTGTTAGGAGATGGATATGCTGCCAGACTAGATAGAGTGTTCCTTTCTCAGGGAGTGTGATGTTGAAATCTTCAGTATGTTGAGGCTACAATGTCGATCATAGGCTTGTGTTGGTGAGGTTGGGTGGGGGGACGCTCCGCGACATATATAGAAGTTATTGGAAATTAAATATACAGTGTAGTTAGGTGATGAGGAGGGGTTGGAGGGTTTGCATCCAATGGAGGGAGCTCAGTGTGGAAGAACAGGGGAGTGGATGACATTGTGACATGGTGGGATAGTGGTTTGCAAAGGAAAAAGGATTAGAAAATGTTTGTTATGTGAGAGAAGGAAGAACGTATTATAATTTGTGAAATATTGACTGGGTAACTATTTATAGGATAGGTATAATTAAGAGGTTGCTATGGGCGAGGGGTGGGTGGGAAAATTTCCCTATGGATGATATAGCTGAAATAAAGGGAGGTTGAGGGTGTTGCAAATTGAGAAAGGTTTCAAGCTGTAAGGGGGCAGGCAGGTGTGGAAGGAAGAGCTTTGGGGCGACAATCCGCTGCGTGTGTTTTGGGCATCAAAAGCAAGGCAAGGCGGTGACAGCTATCCCTGTTTAGAAATACAGATGTTGGAATTATAGAGTAGGGCAGGAATACAACCACGAAAGGGATGTTGTGCGTAATGCGGAAGGCTATGGTAACGAGAAGTACTGTGAAACAGTGGGGGGGTTGGTGACGTGGCGTTGAAACAAAGGTGTGAATGTATGTGACGTGTAATTTAGGGAAATAGTGATAGAAAGGCTTTTTAGGTGGACTATTATGACATAGTGAAATAGAGAATGCGTTAAGGGGAAGAGGCAGGGGAAGCTTCCGGGTATTGACGGTCTCCCAATAGAATTTTTATTTACAACATTGTACGTTAATAAGGGGATTTATAGTTAGGTTATTTAATTGCATGAAGGAGAAGGGTAAGTTGGGGGGAAGAAGCAGGTAACAGCAGTTGTAGTGTTGGTCCCGAAGCTCAAGGGGCAGCACACCCTTTCTGATTACCGTGCAATATCCCATTTGATGTGTGGCAGACTACAAGGTGTTTGCAAAAATTTAAGGTATAGGTTCAAATGTGTTGTTGGAAGGGTGGTGTCAAAGATCTCATTTAGGGCTGCCGGAAGGTCAATGATTGAAGACATGGGATACAGAAAGTTTTGTGGAAGCTAAGGGTGGGGTAGAAGTGGCCGCTTTGTTGGCTCTAGATTGGCAGGGAGCATAATGATAGAGAGGAAAGGGAGCTTTGCAAGTTAAACTTAGGAACAGGGATTTGGGGATGAATAGTCAAGTGGGGTAAATACATGTAACCAGGGGGCGAAAATGAGGATACAGATTAATGGGTGTATGGTGAGGGAAATTGCAATGGGTAGAGGCCTTAGACAGGGATTCCCCATGTCCAAATATTGTTTGCGCGTGTTTCCCAGGACCCTTTTATAGAAAGGATTGACAGCAGCTTAAGTATGCCATGTGAGGGAGTTTGGGTGGGTTGGAGGGCCCGGGCCGGGTTTAATTGATATGTTTTGACGACACCACTGATCTCATTTCGTGAAGGGATGTCAATGAGAGTGTTGGACGGGTTGTGCCAATTATTTAAGTGCCACGGGTTATCAGGTAAAATATTGTCGAAGTCAAGGTGCCATGGGGTTGGGTTCTTTGTGAGGGGTGGCGGGGGAGATGCAATGTTGTTAAAGAATGGGCGGTGTCTTTAAAGATTAGTGAATATTTATAAGGATTACATGGTTGCGCGCGGGAGGAAAACTCGGAATAGGTTATTGGAAAGGATGGTGGGGCGTCTAGGTGTTCTGAGACCCCAGCACCTAACTCTTATACAGCGATGATAGTCGTGAATCATTTTATTGTATAGTAAGATTTGGCATGTTTGCAGCTGTGTTTTCCCAATTACAAGGGACAGCGCTTGTGGGGATTCTAAGACGGTGTAACAAATTTTTAGTGGGGTTCAATTGTGATTTGTTATGGAGGGAAGTTTTAATTTACCTGTAAGTCAGGGTGGTTTTGGGTTGATGGATTTGAGACGGAGGGCTAAATGTTTGTTTATTAAATGGGAAGTGTTGCGTGAGTGTGTGAACGCGGGCATGTTGGTAGGATACACAACAGCTGGTTATGTGGTAATCGAGGAATTAGTTGAGGAATGCGAAATCGTTTTGAGGCTGTGATACTGGTAAGGAACTGAGAAAGGTTCGTATAAGGGTTATTGTGTGTTACTGTAGGTAGGTGCGTATCCCAGTTGAGGGTTGGTTCCCCATGTATACGTGGAAGAGTATTTAGATTTAGATTTAGTAAAATACGTTAAACCTCGGGTGCGTAGGTGATGTTCGTTCCTGCATGTGGGATCCTTCCTCTGGTGAGATTAACTACAAACAGACAGGTTGTAGAGGGTGGGGGGTGTGGTTATCTGCGGAGGGGATGAGACAGCGTTCCATGTATTTTACTTTTTGAGGGTTAGAGGAGTTAGGTGCTGGTTAAGTAGGTGTGGTACAGAGGGTGGGGGCAGTGGGGGTCGGTTTCTGCGTGCTTTAATTCTAGATATGGGTGGGTTTAGCAGGGTGTCATAAGAGCTTTAGATTATATCATGAGATTATATAAATATATATATATGTCGTGGGTAATTGAGGGGGAGAGGGGATAGATTAGGAGATACGGAAGGTTCTTGCGGTAACGTTCTATCGTATGATGTTCGTAACAGAGATTTGTATGGAGGATTGGGAAATCGCTTTCTCAGAGGTGTATAGAATGCTTAACGTTAGGGATTCTCGTAAATCTGTGATTGTATAGTGAGTGAAGGGGTTTTCCATAGGTTGGAGGGAGTCAGGGGGTCACCGCGGGCTCGCCTCCTTGGGGAGGGGGTCCTGAGAGTTGTGAATGTATGGTTTGGAAAGGTTTCCTGGTTTTCATTGAGACTTTATGGCAGCCACGTGTGGATGTAGAGCTCAAGGTCTCGTTATGTTAGATATAACAACTTGTCAAATGTAGGTAAAATATAGTAATTTTTTTATGTAAATTTTGTATGACACGATTCTGAGTAATAAGTTCTTTGCGACATGAAGTGTGGTTTTTTAGTTTTTATTTATGTTACTGCTGGGTTTTGCACGATGAGATATACTTATATTCTGTTTTGCTTTGTGCAACAGTGCATCTGATTATATGGTGATTTTGAAACTTTGTGTGTGTGTGTGTGGTGTTGTGTGTGTGGTGTGTGTGTGTGTGTGTGTGTACTCACCTATTTGAGGTTGCGGGGATCGAGTCCGAGCCCGGCCCCGCCTTTTCACTGATCGCTTACTAGTCACTCTCCCTGAGACCGTGATGCTTTATCATACCTCTGCTAAAGCTATGTATGGATCCTGCCTCCACAACATCGCTTCCCAAATTATTCCACTTACTGACTACTCTGGGCTGAAGAAATACTTCCTAACATCCCTGTGATTCATCTGTGTCTTCATCTTCCAAACTGTGTCCCCTTGTACTGTGTCCAATCTCTGGAACATCCTGTCTTGTCCACCTTGTCATTCCTCTCAGTATTTTGGTATGTCGTTATCATGTTCCCCCCCTATCTCTCCTTGTTCCTCCAGTGTCGTCAGGTGATTCCCCTTAACCTCTCCTCGTAGGACATACCTCTTAGCTCTGGGACTAGTCATGTTGCAAACCTTTGCACTTTCCTCTATTTCTTCACGTGCTTGGCTAGGTGTGGGTTCCAAACTGGTGCAGGCATACTCCAATATTGGCCCTAACGTACACTGTGTACAGGGTCCTGAATGATTCCTTATTAAGATGACGGAATATGTTCTCTGAGGTTTGCTAGGCGGCCCAAATTGCTGCAGAAGTTTATTTGGTGATGTGCGCTTCAGGAGTTGTTTTGCCTGGTGTTTATACTCACCCCAAGATCTTTTTTCTGCTTGAGTGAGGCTTGTAGTCTCTGACCCCCTAGACTGTACTCCGTCTGCGGTCATCTTTTTTGCCTTACCCCCCAATCTCAGACTTGCACTGGTGGGATTCGAACTCCAGGAGCCATTGGCTGACCAGGTCTGCAGCTGTCCAGATCCCTTTGTAGTTCTGCTGGTCCTCGATCGAGTGGAATTCTTCTCATCACTTCACGTCCATCTGCAAACAGGGACACCTCAGATCTATTCCTTCAGTCATGTCGTCACAAATACCAGAAAACAGCACTGGTCCTAGGACTGACCCCTTCGGGACCCCGCTGTCACAGGTGCCTGCCCTACTCTGACACTTCGCCACGTACCAAGACTCGCTGCTGTGTTCCTACAGAGTATTCCCTGATCCATTGTATGCCTTCCCTGTTATCCCTGCCTTGGTCCTCCAGTTTTTGCACCAAATCTCTTGTGAACTGTGTGCAAACGCCTTCTATGCAGTCCAAGAAAATGCAATCCACCCACACCCTCTCTCTCTTGTCTTACCTGCTGTCACAATGTCAAAGAACCCAGTAGGTTTGTGCGACACAGGATTTCCCGTCCCCTGAAACCATGTTCATGCTGTTGATGAGATCGTTCCTTTCTATGTGTTCACCACTCTTCTCCTGATAATCTTCTCCATGATTTGATACTAATACTGTCAGTGACACTGGTTTAGTTTATGCTTCATGTCTGTCTCCTTTTTTTAAAGATTGGGACTACATTTGTTGTGTGTGGTGTGTGTGTGTGTGTGTGTGGTGTTGGGTGTGTGTATATAATAACCCTTTCTATTGTATTGAGCCTGTCATGGGTCCAGACTTATGTAATACTTTATATATGCAATATTCGATTCTTTTTAAAGTTTATAATTATGGTCTGTAACCCTGATACCGTTTTTGGTGTCAATGCTAATTCTTTGATGTAATTTTAGTCTGATGGTATACAGCACATAACTAGACAGTTTAGACTGTAGTGGCGTATACTGACATATCTAGACAGTTTTAGTGCAGGTAGGCCATTTGTGTCAGAAGATTATGTATATGGGTTTATTTTAACAGTATAGAGTGCTTCAGTTTTTTTTGTGTTCTAAGCTGTATCTTTTTCTGTATGTTCGTATGTTGGTATATGTAAAAGAGCTGTACTGTTAGGTATTCGTATGTAGATGTTCAGTAAGATTATGAGTTAGGTTTTTGGTTTTTGATTAATGCGAAGTGGGATTTACCTGATATACCTTCTTTGTATATTTTGTTCAAGTGTTATGGAGCCTTTGTCACAGATGTCATGTATATGTACAATTTTATTATGCAAGGGGGGTTTTGCATCAATGAATGTGTATATATGTCACTTCATGACCCTGTGACAGTATATTTTGTAGCTATGTTCTTGCCGTAGTTATTGTATGTTTGCGAGCATATAGGTGCAATCAGTTTGTTCATTATTATGATAGAGATCCATACTGTTCTTGATTTTATGTTTAAACTGTATTGGTTTTAAATAAAATAAAAAAAAACAAAATTTGGATCATTCCAAAAAATTTTCTTATTAGCAAAATTTGTTGACAAATTTCCTCCCATTCTCTCATTTGCTCTCCCTTCACAAACCCTCGCTACTCTATTATCCTCTCTATTACCCTCCATGTACTCAAACTCCAGTTCCTATATTCATAAAACTTGAGCACACATCCTTACACTGCATTTTTAAGATCTACCTCTAGGCCTCCTGTCGATCTCTCGACCTTTTTTACATTTTACCTATACTCTCTCTAAACCCCACCTTTTATCCTAACAGTTACCTTTATCTTACCCTATTTCTTTCTTTAATTAATAATCTTTCAACTATTCTCTGACTCAGTGATGACATTCCCCTTGTACCCCATCTACCTCTTACTGTGATGTTATAACATCACTGAGGTCCTCTGTTCCCAGAGGTTGCTAGCTGTCTGAGCGTTCTTGATGAATTAATGACAAATGTTTAGAGAGCAATTTTGCTTGCGCACTGTAAAAGGGTTTTGTGTTAGAAAACTGAAAATTTGGATGGAAAAAACTAAAAATGATGTGGAGGTTGAGGAGGCGTTGGGGTTAGTGAAGGGAAACAGATTACCACTGTGAAGATGATAATTGGCACAGTTAACAAGTTGGAAGTGATTTCTAGAAAGGATAAAATAATTAAATTGAGGGAAATTAAGGCAGAAAATTGATTTTCTGTCTCCAATAAGAATTTTTCTCTCGGTAGTTAGTGAGGATAATAGTTAAAACAACTCCACGCTAGTAAAGGTATACTATCCTTGTTGTCAGTGACTCAACGATCTAAAAATATGTGGTACATGACTTCTGTAACCCCCAGAGAAAGAGGGTGAAATTAGATATGTTACCCAGAGCTGGTTTGGTGATATAAGGCCAACCGGTTGGATAATATCATGTCAGGAACAAGATAAGATTTCGTTCGGATTTTTAAACCCTGGAGGTTAGCCACCTGAGTTTAACCTGGAGAGAGTTTCCTGGGTCAACCGCCCCCCGCGGGCCCGGTCTGTGACCAGGCCTCCTGGGGATCAGCGCCGATCAACCAGCTGTGCTGCTGGCCTGCACAAGCAAACCAACTACGGCCACAGCCTCGGCTGTTCAGTAACTGACTTTCAGTGCTTGTCCAGTGCCAGCTTGAAGACTGCCAGGGGTCTGTTGGTAATCCCTTATGTGTGCTTGGGAGCAGTTTGAACAGTCCCGGCCCCCTGACACTTATTGTATGGTCTCTTAACGTGCTAGTGACACCCCTGCATTTCATGGGATATGGTGATCGTCTGGCCAAGTCTTTTGCTTTCGGTAGTTGAGTGATTTTCGTGGTGCAAGTTTCGGTACTAGTCCCTCTAGGCTTTTCCAGGTGATATAATCTGTATCTCTCCTCCTGCGATCCAGGGAATACAGGTTTAAAAACCTCAAGAGCGCTCCCATAATTGAGGTGTTTTTATTCCGTTATGCGCGCCGTGAAATGTGTCTCCGTACATTTTCTAAGTCGGGGGCGGCAATTTCACCTGCCTTGAAAGGTGCTGTTAGAGTGCAGCAATATTCCCTACCTAGATAGAACAAGTGACCCGAAGAGTGGTCATCATGGGCTTGGCCTCCCTAGTTTTGAAGGTTCACATTATCCATCCTTTCATTTTTTCTAGCATGATGCGATTGATACAATTTATGGTCATTGAAGGTGTGATCCTCCGACATAATCACTCCCAGGTCCTTTGAACGTTTGGTGTTACGCTCTATTTCGTGGCCAGAATTTTTTTGGTACTCTGATGAAGATTTAATTCCCTCATGTTTACCATATTCTGAGTATATTGAAATTTCTCATCGTTGAACTTCATAATTGTGTTCTGCAGCCCCACTGAAAATTGGTTGATGTCCGCCCTGGAGCCTGCAGTGTCCTGCAATGGAAGACACTGTCATGCAGAATTCGGTGTCATCTGCAAAGGAAGACACGGTGCTGTGGCTGACATCCTTGTCTATTCGGATATGAGGATGAGGAACAAGATGGTACTAGTACTGTGCCTTGTTGAACAGAGCCTTTTCACCGTAGCTGGCCTCGGACTTTACTCTGTGACGACCACTCTCTGTGTTCTGTTAGTGAGGAGATTATAGATCCATCGACCGAACCTTTCCTGTTATTCCTTTAGCGCGCATTTTGTGCGCTATTACCCATGGTCACACTAGTCGAAGGCTTTAGTAAAGTCCTGTATATATTACATCTGCATTCCTTTTGTCTTCTAGTGCATTTAGACCTTGTCGTATTGATCCGGGGCCATAGTTGAGACACGACAGAGCGACCTGTTCTAAACCCATGTTGCCCAGGGGTTGTGTAACTGGATGGGTTTCTTAGATGGGTGGTGATCTTGCTTCTTAGGACCACTTTTCAAAGAATTTTTATGATATTGGATGTTAGTGCTATTGGTCGTATTTCTTTGCTGTTGCTTTACTGCCCCCTTTGTGGAGTGGGGCTATGACCTTTTTTTTTTAGTAACTGAGGACGACCCCCCGTGTCCATGCTCCCTCTCCATAGGATGGAAAAGGCTCGTGATAGGGGCTTCTTGCAGTTCTTGATGAACACAGAGTTCCATGAGTCTGGCCCTGGGGCAGAGTGCATGGGCATGTCATTTATCGCCTGTTCGAAGTCATTTGGCCTCCTAGGATAACATCGGATAGGCTTGTGTTATAACTCAATTTCCATAATTTTTCGATTTTTGGGTGAGCGCGCTCGGAAATTTGCCCTACAGCCACCAGGCCACCGGGTCAATTGTCTGCCTCAGTGTTGGTGGAAATTATGTTGGGAAGGGCAGGAGACAGTTGCTGCTAGTTAATTACGTACAGTACATCATAGAATCTAATTAAAAATATTGAAGGGTCCCGATCATATGAAGAATTTGAACCCAGAAGAGGATGTGACAGTAAATTGAATGTCTGAAGCAAGTGTTGCAAATTAGGTGCTTAGACAAGTACTACAGAAAATTTGCAATTCCCTCAGTAACAACGGTAAAACGATTTTTAATGCAAACAGGAATGTATGTAAAGAATTGCGTACACTCTCTGGTCTAGGGTGGTAGCCGTTAGCCCCTATGCCGAGAAAACATTGAGTCATCCGGGACTTTTAATTGATAGATGAGTAGACATATGGATGTGTGGGGGAAGACAAATAGGTTTGGCAGCATAAGGTATGAAAGTAGCAAAATATGCCTAGATAACTCAATGAAATGTTATAAAAATATTATTCATTATAGTTTCTTATAAAGGTAAAAGAATTATAAAACAAAAGGAGAGAGAATAGGATGGGCAGTAGAAAATCCCTTATAATGTACTACACTAATAGTAAGAGCGCAAGACATAAGATAGATGAGCTAGGATTAATTGCATGTGTGGAAACCGTGGATTGTATTACTGTAACAGAGATCTGGTACAACTTGAAAGAGAGAGAAATCGCTTTTAAATACCACCTTCAGTGCTGTAAATTATTCCACACTGATATTCCACAGGAAGGATTGTGGAGAGGCGATGCCGGTCAGAGATAATTTAAACTGTTGCATTAGACAGGATATAAAAGTGGAAATGATGGACACTGAATATATTTGGCTACAGTTTCTCGACGGACTGGAAGAGATAATCTAGATATGAAAATGCTGTGTTAATGAGAAATTTTAACTTCAGTCAAATTGGTTGGAGCAATGTGACTGGAATTCCTGAGTCTAACTGTTTCATATGATTTATAGTTGGCTTTAAACAGTTTGTGACAGAACCAGCTAGAGTAAACAACCTCTTTCACTTGGTTCTTGCCAGCAAGGAATCACTAATTATTAATCTTAAGGTTAATAATGAACTTGAGGGAAGCAATCAACAATCACTAAGTTACAATATATTATGGATTTACTTTCACATAATTTTCCCTGGTTTTCGTTTAACCTATTTTATGGGACTGGTGAATTATGTGGGTGGGCTAAACTAGTGTGATCTGACAAATCATTATCTTGTGAGTCAGGCTATTAGAGATCTATTTACATGATAATCAAAAGATGAGAGGGACAATTGAGAAAAATAAAAAAAAAAGGTATAAGAAAAGCCAAGAGAGATTATGTTGTTAAAACTGTAATAGATTCAAAGTCTTACCCAAAACGCTTTCTTTCCAGTATATTGGAATATATTACAGACAAGATAAACCCACTTAAAAGTTGTTCAAGTCAGCTTACCATGAGTGATAAGGAAATAAGAACAATTTTCAACACTTATTTCCTCCCAGCTTTTACACTAAAAGGTAATATAGAAGTTACAGAAATAAAAAGTTATTCAGGTCAGGACGAAAATAAGTTATGTAAGATCAGAGTCACTAGTGACATTGTTCTCAAACAAATATATTAAAATCACACAAATCACAGGTCCTAATGAACTGTTCTCAAGGGTTATAAAGGAACGTAAGAAGGAACTTAACATACAATTAACTAGACTTTTCAAAAGATCACTACAAAATGTCTGACGGAATCAATAATTGCCGAGGCTAGTAGAAGTCACCTGGAAAAACAGACTTATCAATGAATCTCAGAATGGTTTAACAAAGGGATGTTCCAACTTTGCAAATTTACTTTCGCTAATGTATAATACAATAATAATATAAAACCTTTATTTCAACAGGTACATATGCAAGGTATACAGGACATAGCTGACATCAGTGACATACTGCTACATAGAAAGCCGTTTGTTATGCAGAGGATTTCGGGCAAATTAGGTCAGTTTTGTCTCGGAATATAACCTACACCAGTCGACTAACACCCAGGTAATGTAACCCACACCAGTCGACTAACACCCAGGTAATGTAACCCACACCAGTCGACTAACACCCAGGTACCCTCTATTACTGATGAATGAACCTGGACAACCGAAGTAAAGAATCACGCCAATGTTTCCACCCCTTTGCCGGGAATCGAACCTGGATACTCACCGTGTGATGAGAGAGCATTTGCCGCCAGGCAAAAGATTATGGTAGATTATTGTAGGGAATATTATATTATGCATATTGACTTCACTAAGGCCTTTTATAGAGTTCCACACCTGAGATTGCTAAGGAATGTAGAGGCACACGGAATACGAGAGAAATTTAATTTCCTGGATACACGTGTGGTTGACACATAGGCAACAGAGTTTGCATTAATGGAAAAAGGTAAGAGTGGGGATGCGTCATTAGTGTTGGGCCTTTGTTGCTGATAATATACATAAATAACATAGATGAGAGAATAAGAACATAAAAATGGAACATAAGAACATAAGAAAGAAGGAACACTGCAGCAGATCTACTGACCCATGCGAAACAGGTCATGTCCCCCACCAGATTAGCCCAGTTACCCACCTAGTCAGGTCACTTCCACTTTATTAAGGAGCAAGGCATCAGACCTGGTAGCACAAGCTAGTCAGGTCCAACTCACACCCACTCATGCATTTATCTAACCTATTTTTAAACTACACAATGTTTTATCCTTTATAAATGTACTCGGGAGTTTGTTCCACTCATCCACAACTATATTACCAAACCAGTGCTTTTCTATATCCTTCCTGAATCTGAATTTTTTCCAAATTGAAACCATTGTTTCGAGTCCTGTCTTGGCTGGAAATTTTCAGCACACTATTTACATCCCCTTTATTTATTCCTGTTTTCTATTTATACTCCTCGATCATATCCCCCCTAATTCTACGCCTCTAGAGAGAGTGCAGATCAATGCCCTCATAGGGAAGATTCCTGATACATGGGATCAACTTTGTCATCCTCCTTTGTATACTTTCCAGTGCATTTATATCCATTCTGTAATACGGTGACCAGAACTGTGCAGCATGATCTAAATGAGACCTAACCAACGATATATAGAGTTGAAGAACAGAGGACTTCTATTATTTATGCTTCTAGATATGAAGCCAAGGATTCTGTTAGCTTTATTGAGAACACTAATGCACTAATGCACTAACCAGAACCCCTAAATCCTTTTCGCAATTAGTAGCACTAAAATCTACATTACTTAGTTTATATATAGCATGGTTATTTCTTTGTCCAACATTTAGAACTTTGCATTTGTCTATATTAAACAGCATCTGTCACTTCTCCGACCATTGCATCAGTCTATTCAAATCATCCTGGAGTGCTTTGGTGTCCTCATTAGAATGAATTGGTCGGCCTATTTTGGTGTCATCAACAAATTTGCTTATGTCGCTATTTATTCCCTCATCTATGTCGTTTATGTAAATTGTGAACAACAACGGACCCAAAACTGACCCTCGGAGAACACCAATTGTGACGTGCCCCCATTCTGATTTCTCCCCATTTATGCAGTAGGTTGGTAGACAGCAACCACCCAGGGAAGTACTACCGTCCTGGCAGATGACTGTGAAACAGAAACCTGTAACTGTTTTACATGATGATAGGATTGCTGGTGTCTTTTTCTGTCTCATAAACGCGCTAGATAACAGGGATATCTTGCTACTCCTACTTACACTTTGGTCACACTTCATAGACACGCACATGCACATATATATATATATATATATATATATATAATATATATAATAATATAATATATATATATATATATATATATATATATATATATATATATATATATATATATATATATATATACATCTAGTTTTCCCCTTTTTCTAAATAGTTCTTGTTCATCTTTATTTCTTCTATTGTCCATGGGGAAGTGGAAAAGAATCTTTCCTCCATAAGCCATGCGTGTCGTATGAGGCGACTAAAATGCCGGGAGCAATGGGCTAGTAACGCCTTCTCCTGTAGACATTTACTAAAAAAGAGAAGAAGAAAAACTTTATAAAACTGGGATGCTTGAATGTGCGTGGATGTTGTGCAGATGACAAGAAACAGATGATTGCTGATGTTGTGAATGAAAAGAAGTTGGATGTCCTGGCCCTAAGCGAAACAAAGCTGAAGGGAGTAGGGGAGTTTCGGTAGGGGGAAATAAATGGGATTAAATCTGGAGTATCTGAGAGAGTTAGAGCTAAGGAAGGGGTAGAAATAATGTTGAAGGATCAGTTTTGGAAGGAGAAAAGAAAATATGAATGTGTAAATTCAAGGATTATGTGGATTAAAGTAAAGGTTGGGTGCGAAAAGTGGGGCACAATAAGCGTGTAGCA
>NC_069489.1:5780163-5819263 GCF_026875155.1 Cherax quadricarinatus | reverse complement strand
AGTTTTTCTTCTTCTCTTTTTTAGTAAAGTCTACAGGAGGGGGGGGGTTCACCCTTTGCCCCCAATTTTAGTCGCCTCTACCCGCATGGTTACGGGAAAGATTTTTTTCCCACTTCCCCATGGACAATAGAAGAAATAAAGATGAACAAGAACTATTTAGAAAAAGGGGAAAACCTAGATGTATATATATATATATATTATATATATATATATATATATATATATATATATATTATATTATATATATATATATATATATATATATATGTATATAATATATGCATGTGCGTGTCTAGAAGTGTGACCAAAGTGTAAGTAGGAGTAGCAAGATATCCCTGTTATCTAGCGCGTTTATGAGACAGAAAAAGACACCAGCAATCCTATCATCATGTAAAACAGTTACAGGTTTCTGTTTCACAGTCATCTGCCAGGACGGTAGTACTTCCCTGGGTGGTTGCTCTCTACCAACCTACTGCATAAATGGGGAGAAATCAGAATGGGGGCACGTCACAAGTGGTGTTCTCCGAGGGTCAGTGTTGGGTCCGTTGTTGTTCACAATTTACATAAACGACATAGATGAGGGAATAAATAGCGACATAAGCAAATTTGTTGATGACGCCAAAATAGGCCGACCAATTCATTCTAATGAGGACACCAAAGCACTCCAGGATGATTTGAATAGACTGATGCAATGGTCGGAGAAGTGACAGATGCTGTTTAATATAGACAAATGCAAAGTTCTAAATGTTGGACAAAGAAATAACCATGCTATATATAAACTAAGTAATGTAGATTTTAGTGCTACTAATTGCGAAAAGGATTTAGGGGTTCTGGTTAGTAATAATCTATAATCCAAGACAGCAGTGCATTAGTGTTCTCAATAAAGCTAACAGAATCCTTGGCTTCATATCTAGAAGCATAAATAATAGAAGTCCTCTGTTCTTCAACTCTATATATCGTTGGTTAGGTCTCATTTAGATCATGCTGCACAGTTCTGGTCACCGTATTACAGAATGGATATAAATGCACTGGAAAGTATACAAAGGAGGATGACAAAGTTGATCCCATGTATCAGAAATCTTCCCTATGAGGGCATTAGATTCTGCACTCTCTCGAGAGGCGTAGAATTAGGGGGGATATGATCGAGGAGTATAAATAGAAAACAGGAATAAATAAAGGGGATGTAAATAGTGTGCTGAAAATTTCCAGCCAAGACAGGACTCGAAACAATGGTTTCAATTTGGAAAAAATTCAGATTCAGGAAGGATATAGAAAAGCACTGGTTTGGTAATAGAGTTGTGGATGAGTGGAACAAACTCCCGAGTACATTTATAAAGGATAAAACATTGTGTAGTTTAAAAATAGGTTAGATAAATGCATGAGTGGGTGTGAGTTGGACCTGACTAGCTTGTGCTACCAGGTCTGATGCCTTGCTCCTTAATAAAGTGGAAGTGACCTGACTAGGTGGGTAACTGGGCTAATCTGGTGGGGGACATGACCTGTTTCGCATGGGTCAGTAGATCTGTTGCAGTGTTCCTTCTTTCTTATGTTCTTATGTTCCATTTTTATGTTCTTATTCTCTCATCTATGTTATTTATGTATATTATCAGCAACAAAGGCCCAACACTAATGACGCATCCCCACTCTTACCTTTTTCCATTAATGCAAACTCTGTTGCCTATGTGTCAACCTCACGTGTATCCAGGAAATTAAATTTCTCTCGTATTCCGTGTGCCTCTACATTCCTTAGCAATCTCAGGTCTGGAACTCTATAAAAGGCCTTAGTGAAGTCAATATGCATAATATAATATTCCCTACAATAATCTACCATAATCTTTTGCCTGGCGGCAAATGCTCTCTCATCACACGGTGAGTATCCAGGTTCGATTCCCGGCAAAGGGGTGGAAACATTGGCGTGATTCTTTACTTCGGTTGTCCAGGTTCATTCATCAGTAATAGAGGGTACCTGGGTGTTAGTCGACTGGTGTGGGTTACATTACCTGGGTGTTAGTCGACTGGTGTGGGTTACATTACCTGGGTGTTAGTCGACTGGTGTGGGTTACATTACCTGGGTGTTAGTCGACTGGTGTGGGTTACATTCCGAGACAAAACTGACCTAATTTGCCCGAAATCCTCTGCATAACAAGCGGCTTTCTATGTAGCAGTATGTCACTGATGTCAGCTATGTCCTGTATACCTTGCATATGTACCTGTTGAAATAAAGATTTTATATTATTATTGTATTATACATTAGCGAAAGTAAATTTGCAAAGTTGGAACATCCCTTTGTTAAACCATTCTGAGATTCATTGATAAGTCTGTTTTTTCCAGGTGACTCTACTAGCCTCGGCAATTATTGATTCCGTCAGACATTTTGTAGTGATCTTTTGAAAAGTCTAGTTAATTGTATGTTAAGTTCCTTCTTACGTTCCTTTATAACCCTTGAGAACAGTTCATTAGGACCTGTGATTTGTGTGATTTTAATATATTTGTTTGAGAACGATGTCACTAGTGACTCTGATCTTACATAACTTATTTTCGTCCTGACCTGAATACTTTTTATTTCTGTAACTTCTATATTACCTTTTAGTGTAAAAGCTGGGAGGATATAAGTGTTGAAAATTGTTCTTATTTCCTTACCACTCATGGCAAGCTGACTTGAACAACTTTTAAGTGGGTTTATCTTGTCTGTAATATATTCCAATTTACTGGAAAGAAAGCGTTTTGGGTAAGACTTTGAATCTATTACAGTTTTAACAACATAATCTCTCTTGGCTTTTCTTATACCTTTTTTTTTTATTTTTCTCAATTGTCCCTCTCATCTTTTGATTATCATGTAAATAGATCTCTAATAGCCTGACTCACAAGATAATGATTTGTCAGATCACACTAGTTTAGCCCACCCACATAATTCACCAGTCCCATAAAATAGGTTAAACGAAAACCAGGGAAAATGATGTGAAAGTATATCCATAATATATTGTAACTTAGTGATTGTTAATTGCTTCCCTCAAGTTCATTATTAACCTTAAGATTAATAAATAGTGATTCCTTGCTGGCAAGAACCAAGTGAAAGAGGTTGATTACTCTAGCTGGTTCTGTCACAAACTGTTTAAAGCCAACTATAAATCATATGAAACAGTTAGACTCAGGAATTCCAGTCAAATTGCTCCAACCAATTTGACTGAAGTTAAAATTTCTCATTAACACAGCATTTTCATATCTAGATTATCTCTTCCAGCCCGTCGAGAAACTGTAGCCAAATATATTCAGTGTCCATCATTTCCACTTTTATATCCTGTCTAATGCAACAGTTTAAATTATCTCTGACCGGCATCGCCTCTCCACAATCCTTCCTGTGGAATATCAGTGTGGAATAATTTACAGCACTGAAGGTGGTATTTAAAAGCGATTTCTCTCTCTTTCAAGTTGTACCAGATCTCTGTTACAGTAATACAATCCACGGTTTCCACACATGCAATTAATCCTAGCTCATCTATCTTATGTCTTGCGCTCTTACTATTAGTGTAGTACATTATAAGGGATTTTCTACTGCCCATCCTATTCTCTCTCCTTTTGTTTTATAATTCTTTTACCTTTATAAGAAACTATAATGAATAATATTTTTATAACATTTCATTGAGTTATCTAGGTGTATTTTGCTACTTTCATACCTTATGCTGCAACCTATTTGTTTCCCCACACATCCATATGTCTATTATCTATCAATTAAAAGTCCCGGATGACTCAATGTTTTCCTCGACATAGATGGGTAACGCTACCACCCTTGATCCAGAGAGATGTACGCCATTCTTTACATACATATCCTGTTGCATTAAAAATCGTTACCGTTGTTACTGAGTGGAATTGCAAATTTTCTGTAGTACTTGTCTAAGCACAAATTTGCACCACTTGCTTCAGACATTCATTTACTGTCCACTCCTCTTCTGGGTCAAATTCTTCATATGATCGGGACCCTTCAATTAATTTTAATTAGATCTATAGCTGTACTGTACGTAATTAACTAGCAGCAACTGTCTCCTGCCCTTCCCAGCATAATTTCCACCAACACTGAGGCAGACAATTGACCCGGTGGCCTGGTGGCTGTAGGGCAAATTTCCGAGCGCGCTCACCCAAAAATCGAAAAATTATGGAAATTGAGTTATATATACCGAAAAATAGCTTAACTCTTTGGCAACACAATGGTACCAGAATGAATGTTCTACGACGTTTCTACAAGAAATTACAGTCATTTATATCAGGTATGGTGACGGCGATGTGGGTAGCGAGTCTGCTCACAGCCCATATATTTTTTGGAATTTTTTTCCTTGTTTTTTATCTCTTTTTCTTGCATTATTCTTTCTAATATAATATCTGACTATTTGGCATCATAAAACAGAAGGCGGAGCTTATCCGTAGACTTAGAGACAACCAGGAACCATATGGGAACCCTTGGCAGTGTTCCCTCTCCAGAGAGTGCCAGGAGAAATCACTTCATTATTACGCTTATATCAGCTTATATATCAACTCTACGGCTAATTTATCAATCAGAATTGATCTAATATGCTATAATAAACACTATAAATAACATAAAAACATGTTATATACTCTAGACTGAATAAAATAAGCTATAATATTGCAAGAAACCACCGGGAATATTTCGATATAAATGAGTGAATCCTCTCATGTCGTATTCTTTGGTCTCTGAGTAAGAGAAAACGGTGTTTTGAAGAGGTTAACTGCACTAGAATATCAGTTTACTAAGAAATACACCCAAACAAACGCGATTTTCGCGATTTTTTTTTTTTTTTTTTTTGAGACGGTAGGCCGGCCAGCGCTCCAGGCCAATAATATCTCGGAAGTAATTTATTCACTTATGGTATATTGTTCTGCCTTTATTACTTAATTAAATGGAATAATATTCACAGAAATTGTAGAATAATGATTTCTCTAATTAAGCCCGCTCAATTTTTGGAAATATTCCAAATATTTTGGGAGTTATGTGGGAGTAAAGGGCAGATTTTTTGCAACATTCCAAGAACTAACAAACTTTATTTTTTGTGAAATAAAGATAAGTTATTTTAGAGGACAGGTGGCTTATATAATTCGTATAAGCATTGTTCTCTCGGCACCAAGTGTCCAAACAACGTTACGTCGTCCCATATAGGAATAAATCGCCCCAAAAGGGCATTTTCAGTAGATCAGTCCTTTTTCAGTGCTTTCTCAGTTGTTGCTTGAGGTATATTTTTGATAAATATTTTTAACAAAGAGTGAAAACACTTTGTCTTGTGCACCAAAACTGGAGGAAATCGGACGGTAAACAAAAGAGCTACAATTTTTTGACCGACGCCCCACTAAAGCTCCCGCTTCACACACGGAGGGCCCGGGTTCGATTCCCGGCGGGTGGAAACATTTCAACACGTTTCCTTACACCTGTTTTCCTGTTCACCTAGCAGCAAATAGGTACCTGGGTGTTAGTCGACTGGTGAGGGTCGCATCCTGGGGGACAAGATTGAGGACCCCAATGGAAATAAGTTAAGACAGTCCTCGATGACGCACTGAGTTTCCTGGGTGGCTAACCCTCCAGGGTTAAAAATCCGAACGAAATCTTATCTTGTTACCTGACATGATATTATCCAACCAGTTGCCTATATCACCAAACCAGCTCCTGGGAAACATACTCTAATTTCACCCTCTTATCTCTGTTACAGAAGTCATGTACCACATATTTTAGATGTGAGTCACTGACAACAAGGATAGTCATACCTTTACTAGCAGTGGAGTTGTTTAAACTATTATCCTCACTAACTACCGAGAAAAATTCTTAGTGGAGACCAGAAAAGCAATTTTCTGCCTTAATTTCCCTCAATTTAATATTTATCCCTTTACTAGAAATCACTTCCAACTTGTTACTGCTGCCAATATCATCTTCACAGCTGGTAATCTGTTTCCCTTCACTAACCCCAACCGCCTCACATTCATTTTTAGTTTTTTCCATGCAAATTTTCAGTTCTAACACAAAACCTTTACAGGCGCAAGCAACATTGCTCTCTAACATTTGTCATTAATTCATCAAGAACGCTCAGACAGCTAGCAACCTCTGGTAACAGAGGACCTCAGTGAGTTATAACAACACAGTAAGAGGTAGATGGGGTACAAGGGGAATGTCATCACTGAGTAAGAGAATAGTGAAAGATTATTAACTAAAGAAAGAAATAGGGTAAGATAAAGGTAACTGTTAGGAGAAAGGTGGGGTAGAGAGAGTATAGGTAAATGTAAAAAGGTCGAAGAGGTAGAGGTAGATCTAAAAATGCAGTGTAAGAGTGTGCACAAGTTTATGAATATAGGAACTGGAGTTTTGAGTACATGGAGGGTAATAGAGAGGATAATAGAGTAGCGAGGGTTTGTGAAGGGAGAGCAAATGAGAGAATGGGAGGAAATTTGTCAACAAATTTTGCTAATAAGAAAATTTTTTGGAATGATCCAAATTTTGTTTTTTTTTATTTTATTTAAAACCAATACAGTTTAACATAAAAATCAAGAAACAGTATGGATCTCTATCAAAATAACTGACAAACTGATTGCACCTATATGCTCGCAAACATACAATAACTACGGCAAGAACATAGCTACAAAATATACTGTCACAGGGTCATAAAGTGACATATATAAAACATTCATTTGAGAAAAACCTTGCTTTATATATAAATTTTTACTTTATAACATGACTTTCTGAAAAAAGGCCCCCAAAAAATTTGGGAAAAAAATATACAAAGAATTTTATATCAGGAAAAATCCCACCCTTTTGGCTTTTACCCAAAAAACCAAAACCTAACATCATAATCTTACTAGAAATCTACATACGAATCCCTAACAATCGGAATTTACATATCCAACTTTAGAACATAAAGAAAAAGAAAAAAGTTTTAAAACCCAAAAAAAATTGAAGCACTTACTTTTTACAAAAACCCCAATACAAAATCTCTGACCAAAGGGCCCCTCGCCCATTAAACTGTCTAGATATGTTTTGTATCCCAATAAGATTAAATGTCTAGAATGTTGATAAAATCCCAGACTAAATGTCTAGATATGTCTTTTATACCATCAGATTTAAAAATTTAAACATCAAAAAACTTAGTTTGGGCCCCAAACGGTATTCGGGTACAGCCCAAAATTTTAAAAACCCTTTTAAAAAAAATTGAAAAATTGAATTTTTAAAAAGTATTACATAAGTCTGCCCATGACGGGCTAAATCAATAAAAGGGTATATATATACACACACCAAACACACCACCACACAAAACACAACACAAAACACAAAAAATTAGCCCCAATTTTTTTAAAAAAAAAAAAAAAGGGGACAGACATGAAGATTAAATACAGACCGGGTGTCACTAAATGTTATAGTATGAAAAATTCAGGGAGAAGATTTCAGGGGAGGAGTGGTGGAAAAAACCTAGAAAGGAAAGTTTCATCAAAAGCACCCAACATGGTTTCGGGGAGGGGAAATCCTGGTCAAAAACCTACGGGAGTTCTATGACAGGGTGACAGCATTTAAGACAAAGAGAGAGGGGTGGGGTGGATTGCATTTTTTGGACTGCAAAAAGGCGTTTGCCCACATTTCCCCACAAGAGTTTTGGTGAAAAAAACCTGGAGGACCAAGAGGGGAAAACAGGGAAGGCACTACATGGTTCAGGGAATACTTGTCAGGAAGACAGCAGGAGTCTGGTACGTGGCGAGGGTGTCAGGGGTGGGCCCCTGTGCCCGGCGGGGCCCGCGGGGTTTCAGCCCTAGGCCCAGTGAGGTTTCGGGTTTTTTGTGAACGCATGGGGAAAGGGAAATTTTAGACTTGGGGTTGCCCCTGTTTGCAGTTTGACGGGGGAAAGTTGATGAGAAGAATTCACTCGATCGAAGACCAGGCAAAAACTAAAGGGGATTGGACGGGCTGCGGGACCTGGTCACCCTTTGGCTCCGGAGTTCAATCCCCCAATTTAAAAGCATGAAGTTTTGGGGGAAAGGGCAAAGATGGCCCGCAGATGGAGTACAGTCTGGGGGGGCCCCAGGGGACTAAAAAACCTCACTAAAGGGAAAAAGGTCTTGGGGTGAGTAAAAACACCAGGAAATTTCTCCTGAAGCGCAAAATAAACCCAAAATAAACTGCTGCAGCTTATGGGCGTTAGAAAACCCTTTAAGAACAGCTTTCCCGGGGACATTTTTAATAAGGAATCATTCAGGCCCCGTAACCGTGTACGTTTGGCCCCATTTTGGGAGTATGCGGCACCATTTTGGGAAAACCCACCCCTAGCCAAGCATGGAAAAAACCTAGGAAAGTCCCAAAGGTTTGCAAAAAGGGACTAGTCCCAGAGCTAAGAGGTATTTCCTACGAGGAGGGGTTTAAAGGGAAAAATAAAACCTGCGAAATGGGGACAGGAGAGTAAGGGGGGGGAATTTGAAAACGACATAAAAAATTTTATGAGAGGAACGGGGACAAGGGGGAAAACAAAGACAGGATTTTCCCAAGAGATTGGACACAGTAAAAAAAGGGGCCCACAGTTGGAAGCTGAAGCACGAGGGAATCACAGGGATGTTAGAAAGTATTTTTCAGCCACGAGTGGGGTCGTAAGTGGAATAGTTTAAAAAAGCGATGGGTGGAGGAAAGGACCATACTGCTTTAACCCGAGGTATGAAAAAAGCCCCACGGTCAGGGAGGTGCCCTATTTAAGCGATCAGTGAAAAAGGGCGGGGAGGAGCTCGGACTCGACCCCCCGAAACCCTCAACTGGGGTGGGGTACCCACACCCAAAACACCACACACACAAACACACACACAACACCACAAAACACACACACACACAAATTTTTCAAAAATCAAAATTAATCAGTTTGGCACTGTATGCACAAAGAAAAACAAAATATAAGTATATTTTCCATCATGAAAAAACCCACCACGAAAACATAAATACAAACAAAAACCCAAAACCTTCATGTCGAAAGAACTTATTACTAAAAAGGAATCGTTTTTCATAAAAAATTTATACAAAAAAAATTTTTATTTTATTATCCCACATTTAAAAAGTGTTTATCTAAATAACGAGCCCTTGAGCTCTACATCCACACTTGGTTTACCTTTAAAATTTCTCAATAAAAAAACCGGGAAAAAATTTCCCAAAACCCCAAAATTCACCCCACTTTTCCCCGACCCCCCCCCCCCCCAAAGGGGGGGCGCGCCCGCTTTGATCCCCTGACTCCCCCAAACCCTATGGAAACCCCTTCACTCAGTCATTTTCAATCACAGTTTTACGAAAACCCCTAAGGTTAGCATTTAAAACCCCTTGAAAAACCCCGGGATCCCCCCCCTTTCCCAAAACAAATCTCGTTACGGACACATCGTACGAAAAACTTTTACCGCAAAAACCCTTCCCTTCCTCCAAAACTTTTCCCCTCTCCCCCTAAATACCCACGACATATATATAATAATCTACCATGATATAATCTAAAGTTTTATGAACCCTCGTTTTAACCCCATATCTGGGAATTAAAGCACGCAAAAACCGACACCCCAGGGCCCCCTACCCTCTGTCCCAAACCCTTTTTTTTAAACCAGAAACCTAACCTCCTCTACCCCCTTCAAAAAAGTAAAAAACATGGAACGCTGTCTACCCCCTCCGCAGATACCCCCCCCCCACCTCTAAACCTTTTCTTTTTCGAAATATTTCCCAGAGGAAGGATCCATGCAGAAAAAAAACATCACCTCACGCGCCGGGGGTTTAAAAAACCATTTTACTAAATCTAAAAAAAATACTTTTCCCCACGTTACATGGGGAACAAATCCTCAACGGGGAAAAACGCCCCTCCCCTACAAGAAACCCTACAAAAAACCCTTATACAAAATTTCTCGTTTTAAACCAGAAATCACAGCCCTAAAAAAACGATTTGGGCTTCCCCTAAAATAAATTCCTCGTTCCACATCCCCACCCTTGTTGTGTTTCCCCCAACTGCCCCGCGAACACCCTCATGAAAACATTTCCCCTTTTAAATAAACAAACATTTAGCCCCCCGTCTCAAACCCACCCAACCCAAACCCCCTGACTTACGGGAAAATTAAAAAATTTCCCTCCAAAAACAAATCAAAAATGTGCCCCCCACAAAAATTTTTTCACCCGTTTTAGAACCCCAAAAATCGCTGCCCTTGAAATTGGGGAACACACTGAAAAAAACCCTCCCAAAATTTCTTACTATAAAATAAAAGGGTTTTACGATTCACTCGCGGTATAAGAGTTAGGTGTGGGTCTCAGAACCCTTTAGACCCCCCCACGATTTTTTTCCAAAAACCCTATCCGATTTTTCCCCTCCTGCGCCGCAACCTTTAAAAACCCTTTATAAAAAATTCCCACAAATCTTTAAAAAACCGGGGCCCCATCTTTAAAAAACATTGCATCTCCCCCGCCCCGTCCCCCAAAAACCCCAACCCAGGCCCTTGACTTCGCACTTTTTAAACCGGCTCCCCTTTTGGACTTCAAAATAATTGCAAACCTCGTCCCACTCCCATTAAAATTTCCCTTCACGAATGAAAAAACGTGGTGTCGTCAACATACCCAAATTAAAACCCCGGCCCCCCCTCCCACCCCCAAATTCCCTCAATGGCATAATAAGTGTGAAAAACCATTCTAAAAAGGGGTTTTGGAAAACACGCAAACAATATTTGGGACAGGGGGAACCCCTGTCTAAGGCCTCTCCCTTTTGCAATTTCCCCCCCCATACCCCCTTTTTAAATCTGTTCCTCATTTTCGCCCCCTTTAAAAAAGTTTTTTACCATGGGACTATTTCTTCCCAAACCCCTTTTTTTCCCCTAATTTTAAAGGCAAAGGCCCCCCTTTCCTTTATCTATGCCCCCTTTGCCAATCTAGGGGCCAAAAAACCCGCCCCTTACCCCACCCTTAGTTTCCCGGCAAAACTTCTCATTTCCCCATTCCTTCAATCTTTGCCCTTTCCCCGGCACCCCTAACGGGAAAATTTTGACACCCCCTTTCCCACAAAAAACATTTGAACCTATTACCAAAATTTTTTTTGCAAACACTTGAGTTGCACACATCAATGATATTGCTGGGGTACCCCACAAAGGGGTGTGCTCCCCTTGACCTTCGGGCCCAAAACACTACAATGCTTTTCCCCTGCTTCTCCCCCAATTTACCCCTTCTCCTTTTTGAAATTTAAAAAACCCTAACTTTTAAACCCCCTTATTAACGTAAAATTGTTGAAAAAAAATTTCTATCGGGAGACCGTAAATTCCCCGGGGTTTTCCCCCTTTCTTTCCCCTTTAAACGTTTTCTCTATTTCCTTGTGTAATAGTCCCACCTAAACCCTTTTACACTTTTTCCCTAAATTAAAGTCAATACATACCCGCCTTGTTAAAACCCCCACGTCACCCCCCCCCCCCACTGTTCCATTTACTTTCGTACCAAGCCCCCGCATATGCCACATCCCTTTGTGAGTTGTATCTCCTCCCCTACTCTAAAATTCCCCAACCATCTCCGTTATCTCAAAAAACATGGGATGGGCTGTCACCCCTTTTGCCTTTGCTTTTGATGCCGAAAAAAACACACGCAGACGGCTTGTCGCCCCAAAGTTTCTTCCACACCCTGCCTGCCCCCTTAAAATTTAAAACCCTTTTTCAATTTGCAACACCCTAAACCCTTCCCTTTTATTTCAGCTATTTCCTCCATGGGGAAAAATTTATTAACACCACCCCTCCCCCAAGGGGAAACCCTTTTAACCTATTCAAAAGTTCCCCAGCCCAATATTTAAAAATTTTTTAAATACTTTTTCCTTCTCTCACAAAAAAAACTTTTTAATCCTTTCCTTTGCAAACTTTCCCCATGTCACAATGTCATCCACCCCCGGGTTCTTCCACACTGAGCTCCCCCCATGGATAAAAAACCCCCCCAAACCCCCTCCTAAATCACCTAACAAAATTATTTTTTTTTTTCCCAAAAAAATTTCCCTATATATGCCCGGCGAGCTTTCCCCCCCCCAAACCCCTCCACCAACAGCCCTATGATTCGGGACTTGTAGCCAAAACAGTACTAAAAAAGGGGATTTCACATCCCCTCCCTGGGAAAGGAAAACTCTATCAAAGGTCTGGCAGCATATCCACTCCTAACAAATGTTTTTCAGTCTCTTTACACCCCCCCCCAAAAAAGGGAAATCACTTTTAAAACCAAACATCCCTTAATAAATCCCTAAGAGCCACAAAACATATACCCACCCCTTTTGGGTCCCATCCCACCCTGTTTTACGCAAATTCCAGTCCCACCAACTTTTCCCACCTCGGGGCAGTTGCATTAACAAAAACACAAGATCCTCACACAAAAAAATCATTTTTTTCCTTTATGTTATTTTCTGCGCCGCATACACACTCAAAAAAGACACATTTTCCCCATCCACAGGGCAACACCCCCCCCTCCCCCTCCTCCCCCCGCTTCTCTGAAAAACAAACGGGCTCGTTTCCCTTTTTTAAAAAATTCCCACCCCAAAGTTTTGGGACGGGGGATGGTTTTTGAAACCTACTCAAAAACCCTGCCACCCCCAACCCCCTCCCCTTTTTTTAAAATTGTGCTCCCCCCAGGAAAACACAAAATCCCCCTTAAAATTTATTCGGGAAATTACAAAACCAAAATCCTCTTAACGCTACAAAACCCATTAACTTTTACGGGGGAAAACCCATACACCAAAGGGGCCTTTTAAAAAGTTTCCCCCCCCTGCTTCCTCTCACCCACTTTTTCAACCCCCGACCCTTAAATTAAATTTTGACCCCTTTTCAAAATTTGTCTCTTTCCCCCCCCCCTTTTTCCCGTCCCTCTATCATGGTACAACCCCTTTACACCACTCCCTTCCCCTTTACAGTCATGTTACACATGTTTTTGGTCAGATTTTTCCCTCTCGATGAACCCCACCTCCACCTGAGAATTTTTTTAATAAATTAAAACAGACGATTTCCAAACCCCCCATAGGGCCCAAAATTTCATGTCTCTGATTTTTGGAAATTAAAGACTCTCCGATGACCCACCCCTCGATGTAAGGGCCCCTTTGGCGGTGACAAATTCTTAAACACCCCCAATTCCTCCTCAATTAAGAACCTTCTCCTGTAATTGCTGCTCCTTTATCCACAGTAAAACGATACTTTGTTCGGCGTGTGGGAGGGACTCCAACTTACCGGGCCAGTCCTGTGTCCCGATCCACTATCTCACTCCAAAATAACCCCCACGCCCCCCATCAGTGTTTTTCTCCCCTGCCCCCCTTTGAAGCGGGGGCCCTGGGGGACCCCACCCGGCCCGGCACACGTCTTCGCTTGTCAAAGGTCCCCCGCTATGTGATCATACTCCCCAAATAAGCGGCATTTTACGTTTTGGGCCTGGGTACATTCCCTTACCGGCGTCCAAAATTCTTTTTGTTTCCCAAAAAGGGGAGGGGTTATTGGGTCCCTTTAAAGTCTTTTTTAGGTTAAAAAGAACCCTCTGGAGAAAAAGCATGGGCACTGCCCCCCACGTACATGTTGGGGCAAAATGCACCGCCCCTACGTCCAAAAGCTTTCCTTATATCCGCCTCGTCCCCCCTCAAAGGGAAATTTTTGCGCCCCTTGACCCACGTATAATGCCGTGAAAAAATTTTCCCATTTTTTACACGGACAGGGGGTTGTGACGAAAAGGTTTTACGCCCTTTGAAACCTGGTGGTAACGATTCAAAAACCGTAGCTGATACGTTTGCCCAAAAATTCTTTGGCCCCCATTCAATGTTTACACCGTACAAGTACTATTTGTTTTGAAATAGTCCCCCGGATGATCTTTGGCAATAAGATTTGACAGAATTGGGGCGTTATCTTTCCTTTTAAAAGTAATTAAAATCCCTTTCAGTTTTTACCCGGGGCGTGTGGGACTAACCCCCATTTTTGCCCAATCACAGTTTCCCTATGTTGTTAGCAGAGGGCGTGACAGAAACCCCCTTCACCCCAAATGCGCCGGGGAAACTGAAAAGGGGAGCTCCCCTACAAACAGCGAGGGGTGCGAGCAAAACCGAAACTCTCCCGTGGTCAGGCAGCGAAATGTTGTAAAATTAATGAAAAAAAGCCAAAGGAAACAAATTGGTTTTCCCCAACAAGAAAAAAAGAGGAGGTTTGAAAATGATGGGGTAGAGGAGACAGGGGCATGAATATTTTGAGGGGAACTTTTAAAATGTGCCCAAAATGGGACATTGGTTTTTGATCTTTTATTAAAACCAGGATGAGGGGGCCCTGTCTTTCCCATTTAGCAACCCTGGTTCGTTGGTTGGGGGTTACCCTTTGTAAATGGGGGTTGTTTTACATGCGCGAAAAAAGGTTACGTACTCTTTGCATGCCCCATCTGTGAAGGGAGGTTATAACATTTTTTAGGGTGACAAAAAATCAGGGTATGATTTAAGGGGGGAATTTTACTGAGGTGTGGGAGAATGATAGGATGTAAAGCAACTTGGATGTTTGGGTCAATACAAAAATGTTAAAAGCAGGGGAAGATACAGATTTCAAGTGTTTAAAGTATTTTTTTAGGCCCAAAGTTTTGAACAACCGAAAGGTCCCAGCCAAAAATAAAAAAAAAAGTGAGTAAGGGTTTTTTTGTTTAATGGGAAGGGGCAAAAAGGGGGTTAAAGAATTTTAAGGGGAAAAAAAAGTTTTTGAGTATCCTGGTAAAATATATGGGAGACTTTTTATTCAAAAAAATTAAAAACTAAAAGAGAGAGCAGGATGCAGAAAGAAAAAAGGGGTTTTTGGGAAATGTAAGGGAAATTTTATTGGTATGTGGGTTTTTATAGAAGTTAAAGAATGAACAAATTTTTGGATATGGTAAAAAAGTTTTATTTTATTTAAAAGTTTAGAAAAAAAAGTATGATTGGGCGGTTTTGAGGAACAATTTTGGGAGATCTTACAATTGTTTTTAGAATTATTTGGGGGTTTTTGAAGAAGTTAAATCTTTATGAGAATAGTGAAGCCAGGTTCAGCTTCGGGAGAGATATTATTTTTCTTTTAAAAGGGAGTGTTAGTCAGGGATGTGTGTTTTCCCCACTTTGTTTATATATAATTACAGAATTCGCACATGACCCGGTAGAGAGCGGTTTTTGCTCTGCACTCCTTGCTGTTTGTAGGCGAGCTCCCCTTTTAGTTACCCGGCTGCCGTGGTGTGGGGTGGTTTTGTCACGCCTTGCTAAAACCCCCAGGTGCACTGCGATTGTAAGATGGCGGTTAGTCTGAACGTGGGTTAATACTGAGGCATTGAGTACTTTTAAAAGGGAAGAAACGCCCCATTCTGTGCAAGTCTTTTTGCCAAAGACCCTCCCGGGGAATATGGCATTAAAAATAGTGTTTTTATGGTGTTCCATTGAAAAGGAGGCCCAAAGAATTTTTTGTTTAAAAAAGCTACAGTAAAGGTTTATGAATCGTTAGTCACCAGGTTTCGGGGCGTTTAAGGTTTTTAGCGTTTACACCGCTGTCAGGTAAAAATGGGTAAAATGTTTCAGGCTTTTTACGTTTGGGTCAAGTTTTGCAATGTTTCCCTTTTGGGGGGAGGGGGGAAAGGGGGATTTTAAAGAAAATTTTTGAGACTTTTGGGGGCGGGGCATTATGCTTTAGCATGGTACGTTTGGGGAGGTTGACTTTCTTTGATTTCAGAGGGTTCCCTTTTTTCTCAAAAATGAAAGGGGGACCCAAAACGGGCCCTTTTTGTTTTTACAAGATTTCAGGAAAGCATGTAAAGGGAATGTACCCAGGACAAAGAGTAAAATGCCGCCCCTGTGGTGAGTTTGATTTACATAGTGGCGCCCCGTGAAAAAGCCCAAGAAGTGTGCCCGGACCGGGGGTGGGGCGCCAGCCCCTGCTTCAAAGGTGGAGGGGGGAAAACAAACATTGATGGAGGGGGTGGTGTTTTTTGGAAACGAGATAGTGGTTTGGGCAACAGGACTGGGGGGTGGTTGGGTCCCTCCCCCAGCTGCCTGATCAGGTATTTGTTTTACTGTGGTAGGAGGAGCAGCAATTAAGGAGAAGGTTCTTGGATTGGGAGGAATTTTGGAGGGGGTTTAAGACTTTGTCACCGCCCGAGAGGGGGCGTTACATTTAGCGTGGTGTTCCCTAAGAGAGGGCGTAGGGTTTTCCCGAAAAACCCGAACATGTTTAAAAATTGGGGCATGATGGTGGTTTTGGGGTCGTCCATTTAATTTTTAAAACCCTTCTCAGGGGGGTGGAGGTTTATCGAGAGGCAACATTGACCCCAAAACATTGTTTAAGGGTGTCACGAGGAAAAAACGGGGGGCGCTTCGTTTTTGATGAGTCCCTTTCGCCTGCAAAAAGGCCTGGGGAAAAAGACGGAGGTGAAGTGTGAAGGTAGTGGGTTTTTAGGGGGTTGTAGCCCTGATAGGAGGCACCGGAAAAAGGGGGGAGGGAAGAGAGATTCGAAGGTGTCAGACTTAAAAATTTAAGCTCTGGAGTTGAAAAAAAGTGATGAGAGGGGCAGGGGGGGGAAACTTTAAAAAGGGCCCTTTGGGAAGTCTGTAAAAGTTAATGGGTTAGGGGCCCGGATGAAGAGAGATTGGCTTTGTAATTTTTCCCGAATAAAACTTAAAAATGGATTTGTGTTCCCGCAGGAGCACAATTTTTAAGAGGGTTTTGGGTGTTGGAGGTGGCAGGATTTCGCCCTAGTTTCCCTGCCATCTCCCCGGGCTAAAATGGGTGTGGGAAAATTTTTGTAAGGGGGACGGCCCCTTTTTTTTGCGACAGGAGGGGGAGGGGAAAGGGGGGTGTTTAGTGGGGGGGGGGTGGGTGGGGAAGGTGTGTCTTTTGTGAGTGTGTGTTTCCCCCGGGGAAAATAACAAAAGGGGGTAAAAGGGAAAGATTTTGTGTGTGAGGGGTCCTTTTTGTTTTTTTTAAAAATGGGACTGCAAAAGGTGGCAATAGTTGGTGGGGGCGGAATAGGGTAATTTGGGTGGGGTGATGTGGACCCAAAAAAGGCTGGATAATGGGCTGGGCTCTTTGGGATTCATTAAGGGATGTTAGGGTTTCGTGATGCCCTTTTGGGGGGGGCGGTGTGGGGGGGACTGAATTTTACATTTGTTAGGAGTGGATATGCTGCGAGACTAGATAGGGTTTTACCTTTTCAGGGGAGTGGAAATGAAAAACTTTCAGTACTGTTTAGGTACAATGTTTTAGATCATAGGGCGTTGGGGTTTGGGGGTTGGGTGGGGGATGTCGCGGACATATTTTAGAAGGGTTTTTGGAAATTAAATATAAGTGTGTTAGGGGATGGGGGGGGGGGTTTAAGGGGTTTTCAGGCCTTTTGGGGGAGTTTTTTTTTGGAAAAAAAAGGGGGTGGATGACATTGTGACAAGGTTGGGGTTTGTGTTGCAAAAGGGAAAAGGGTTAGAAAATTTTAAAGTGAGAAAAAGGAAAACGTATTAATAAAATTTTAAAAAAAAAGACTCTAACTATTTTTGAGGATGGTTAAGAGGTTTCTATGGGCCGAGGGGGGGGGTGGTAATAATTTTCCAAAGGGTGAAATAGCTGAAAAAAAAGGGGAGGTGAGGGGGTTGCAAAATGAAAGGTTTTTAAGCTGTAAGGGTTTCAAAGGGAGGGGTGGAAGAAGAGCTTTGGGGGAAAAAGCGTCCCCCCCTGTGTTTTGCGGCATCAAAAGCAAAGGGAAGGGGGGTTTAAGGTTAAAACCATGTTCGAGGTAACGGAGATGGGGGGAATTTTAGAGCCGGGAAAGGGGTTTGAACCCTGAAAAAGGGGGTTTTGTGGGTTTGCGGAGGGGGGTACGAGAAAGTTAAAAAGGGGGGAGTGGGGGAGGGGGGGGTGGGCATGGGTTTAAAAAAGGTGTGCACGTATGGGACGTGTAATTTTGGAAAAAGTGATGAAAAAGGTTTAGGGGGGGATTTTTATGGCAGAGGAAATAGAGAATGCAAAAAAAAGGGGAAAGAGGAAGGGGAAAGCACCGGGTATTGACGGTCTCCCGGGAGAAATTTTTTTTACAAAAATTTTGGGGGGTTAAAAAGGGGATTTTCCGGGTTTTGGGTTTTTAATTTGTTTGAAGAAAATTTGGGTAAATTGGGGGAAAAAGCAAAGGAAAAAAGGGAGTTGTAGTGTTTGGTTCCCGGGGATCAAGGGGCAAAACCCCCCCCCTTCGTGAGTACCGAGATATCATGATGTTTTGCGGGCTATAAGGGGGGTTTTTCAAAAATTTTAGGGGAATAGGTTCAAAAGTTTGTTTTGGGGAAAACGTGGTGTAAAACTCAGTTTGGGTTGCCGGGAAGGGGGAATGACTGAAGGACTTTGGGTATGAGAAAATTTTTTTTGGAAGCTAAGGGTGGGGGGTTTTAGGGGGGGCTTTGTTGGCTCTAGGGTTGGGGGGGAGCATATGATAGAGTGGAAAGGGGGCTTTGAGGTTATACTTTAAAAGACAGGGTTTGGGGGAAAAAAAATAATCGAGTGGGAAATAGTTTACAAGGGGGCGAAAAAGGGATACAGGGTTTAAAGGGTTTAGGGGGGGGGAAATTGGGAATGGGTGAGGCCTTTGACGGGATGCCCCTGTCCCCAAAAATTGGGTTTTCGGGGTTTTCCCGGAAACCCCCCTTTTAGAATGGTTGCAGCAGTTACATTTTGGGCCCTGTGAGGGAATTTTGGGGGGGTTTGGGGGGGCCTGGGGGGTTTAATTGCATATGTTACGACACAAATGTTTCATTCGTGGGGATGTCAATGGGAGGGGGTTGGACGAGGTTGTGCAATTATTTTGGGGTTGGCCCCGGGTATGCAGGTAAATAGTGCGAAAATCAAGGTGCCTTTGGGGGTTTGGGGTTTTTGGGGGGGGGGGGTGTGGGGGGGAGATGAATGTTGTTAAAAGAGGGGCCCCTGTCTTTAAAGATTTTTTGGGGATTATTTATAAGGTGGGGCATGGTTTCGGGGGTGGGAGGAAAAAATCGGAATGTTTTTGGAAAGGATTTTTTGTTGGGGGGGTTTAGGTGTTCGAAAACCCCAGAAATAACTTGGGTACAGCGAGTGATAGTCGTAAACATTTTATTGTTTAGCAAAATTTTTGGGTGTTGCCCGCTGTGTTCCAATTACGGGGGCAGCGATTGGGGGGTTTAAGACGGGTGTACAAATTTTTGTTAAAGGTTTTCCCTTGTGATTGGTTATTTAGAGAAGTTGTAATTTACATGTAAGTCATGGGTTTGGGGTTTGGGGGTTTATGGATTTTAGAAGGGGGCTAAATGTGTTTTATTAAAATTTGGGGAAATGTTGCGTTTAGGGTGTGAAAAAGGGGGAGTTGGGAAGGATAAAAAAAAAAACGGGGGGGGGGGGGGGGGGCCGGCTGGGGATGTGGTATCGGGGGGAATGGGAGTTGAGGGAATTTCGAAATCGTTTTGAGGGCTGTTTTGTTGGGTTTGGGGGAATTTAGAAAGGTTGTAAAAAGGGTTTTGTGTAGGGTTTTTGTAGGTTTGGGGGCGTTTTTACCAGTTTGGGGGGTTTTCCCCCTGTATGCGTGTAAGAGTATTTTTGGTTTTTGATTTAGTAAAATGAAGGTTTTAAACCCCCGGGGGGGTTTAGGTGATGTTTCGGGTTTTTGAAGGGTCCTTCCGTTTTTGGTAAGATATCCCAAACAGACAGGTTTTAGAGGGTGGGGGTTTTGGGTTCTGTGGAGGGGATGGGGACGCGTTCCATTTTAGTTTACTTTTGTGAAGGGCTAGAGGAGGTTAGGTGCTGGTTAAGTAGGTTGGTTACAGAGGGTAGTGGGCCGTGGGGGGTTTGGTTCTTTCGTTTCTTTAAGGGCTTGAAATGGGTGGGGTTTGGGGCGAGGGGTATTAAAAGCTTTAGATTATATTATGGTTGATTTTTATTTTATATTCGTGGGTTTAAAGAGGGGGAGGGGGATAGGGTTTGGAGAGCGGAAGGGTTTTTGCGGTAACGTTCTTCGTAATGGTCGTAACAGAGATTTGTATGGGAGGAGGTGGGTTTAGGCTTTCTCAGAGGGGTTATTTGTGCTAACGTTAGGGGGGTTCTCGTTTAAAACTGTGATTGATAATGAGTGAAAAATTTAAGGGGTTTTTCTTTGGTTGGGTTAGTAAGGGGGCACGCGGGGTCGCCTCCTTTGGGGGGGGGTCGTGGGGTTTTTGTGAAAGGGGGGGTTTGGAAATTTTTTCCTGGTTTTCATTGAGGGTTTTTGGCATCCAAAGGGGGGATGTAGGGGTCAAGGTCTCGTTTTTGTTAGATATAAAACTTTTTTAGAAAGTAGGTTTTAAAAATGTGATTTTTTTATGTTAATTTTGTATGACACGATTTTTGGAGTAATTTAAATTCTTTGCGACATGAAATTTTGTTTTTTGTTTGTATTTTTTGTTACGTTTCTGGGTTTTTTCACGATGAATATACTTTATTCTGTTTTGCTTTGTGCAGGGCAGTGCATCTGATTATTGGGATTTTTTAAAAATTTGTGTGTGTGGTGTGTGTGTGTGTGTTGTGTGTGTTGTGTGTGTGTGTGTGTGTGTGTGTGTGTGTGTGTGTGTGTGTGTGTGTGTGTGTTCTTTTCTATTGTATTGGCCTTTGGGCATGGGTCCCGACGTTTTGTAATTTCTTTTTATATGCTGGGTTGATTTTTTTTTAAAGTTTTTAATTATGACTGTCCCCGATATGGTTTTGGTTTTCAAAGCTAAATTTTGATTTTTAAGTTTTAGTCTGTAGGGGTTTTCCCGACATTCTGAAGTTTTTGTCTGTATGGTATACCCGACATATCTAGAAGTTTAGTGGACGTAGGCCATTTGTGGGCCGAGTTTTTTATATGGGTTTTTTTGTAAAAAGTATAGTGCTTCCCTTTTTGTGTTCTAAGCTGTATTCTTTTTCTGGGATTTTGTTTTGTTGGTTTTTTGTAAAGCTGTATTGTTAGGGATTGTATGTAGATGTTCTGTAAAATTTGGTTAGGGTTTTTGGTTTTTTTTATAATGCGAAGGATGGGTTTTTAAAAGATATAACTTCTTTGTAAATTTTGTTATTTTAAATTTTTGTCAAAAAGCTTTTTTTATGTTTCAATTTTTTATATATGCAAGGTTTTTTCTCAATGAAAATTTTTATTTTATGTCACTTCATGACCCTGTGACGTTAATTTTTTGCTTTTTCTTGCCGTAGTTATTTTAAAGTTTGCGAGCATATGGTGCAAACAGTTTGTCGTTATTTTGATAGAGATCCATTTCTGTTTTTTGATTTTTATGTTTTAAAATGTATTGGGGTTTTTAAATAAAAAAAAAAAAATTACAGATAATTTCTTTAAAAAGAGGAAATTAAGGGGGAAATTTGGGGGAATTTAAAGGGAAACAATTCGGGGGGGAAGTTGCCCTAGTTGGTTTTTGCCCATGACACGGTGCTCCAGGAGGTTCTGAAAGGGGTTAAAATTGGGGGGAAGAAGTTTTGCAAAAAAATTGAATAAATTTAAATTAAAAGAAAAAATGAAAAACTGGAAAAACTGGGGATAAGTGTAAAAAAAAAAATAGTTTTTAAAAAGAATTGGGGAAACGGACTAGAAGAAACGGTAAGGAGGAAAACTAATGTGTTCAATTTTTATGTGGGAAAATTTTGGGTGGCCCTGTTAGGGGAAACATGGGGATTAATAAAATTTAAGAGGGGAAAAAAATAAGTAGTGCCTGAGGGATAGTTGAATAAAAAAAATATGGAATGTCCCGAGTACAGTCGTACCAACCCCTGTTGTATGTAGTGAAGATGATTTTGGGAAGGAAAAGGGAGAAATTTTTGTTGTGAAAATATTATGTGGAGAAATTTTTAGTTTGGGAGGTTGCAGAGGTTTTCAAGGTTACTAAGGTTTTATCCAAATGGTCGAAAAAGGGTTTTTGTGGAGGTGGATATTTAATGTGGATGATAGAAATGGGAAGATTTTGAGGGGGGGGATGGGAAAGGGGGGGGGTAATGGGGTTTTCAGTGTTTTTTGGGGGGCATCCCCAGGGGTGTTAGCTTGTTATATAAGAGGGAGGGGGAAGTAATTTTGTTTTGTTTGGGTATGAAGAGTTGGAGGGAAAACAGGGGGTCCCGAAGGGGAAATGGTGCAGGAATGAGTCCAGGGCGTTGGGAGTACAAAGCCTTTAAATTGTTGGGGAACCCCGTTTTATGTAAATTTAAAAATAATAATAGTAAAAAATTTAAAAAAAATAATAATAATAATAATTTAAAATAATAATAATAAAAAATTTAAAAATAATAAAAAATATTTTTTATTTATATTATTATTTTATTATTTTTATTATTATTATTATTATTTTTCTATTATTATTATTTTTATTTTTCAATTTTTTTTTATTATTATTTTTTTTTATCATTATTATTATTTTATTTTTTTATTATTTTTTTTTATTTATTATTATTTTTTTTTATTAATTTTTATTATTAAAAATTTTATTATTATTATTATTTATATTTTTTTTTTAAATTTTTATTTTATTTTTATAAAAAATAAAAAATATTTGGAAAAAAAATAACATATGATTTGGGGTTGTTGTGGATGTCACAGCTCATGGGCCTAAACAAATTGGGAAAGGGGTTTTGGGCATTGTGAAGAAGCCCATAGCCTTGAGGTGTCAAGGTCACTAAGAGCTTCTTCACCTCCTCCCATTGTTCGTTGTCATCCAACCTTTTTGGGTATATTCCCTTTTGATTTTCCCCTTCTGTCGTCTTCCCACACCCTTCCTGTCTTACGTAAAAACTTCCTTTAAAATCTCCTTTCAGCTCCCACAACCCCTAATTTTTGTAGTTCTCCACCTTCTGTCCAAAATTATCCCCGGGGTTTTTTGACTGTTGTTTCCTCCAAATGTGGCAACAACTTTTTCAGGTCAGTCTTGATTCTTGATGCTATGTCATTTTTATACTGTCGCGGCCTCCCCCGTTATTGGTGTACTCATTCCCGGCTCTTTCGACTGTCTCCCCCTTTTTGTGTGTTTTTCGCCTTTTGTACTTTTTCCCTTCTCTATTGAAATTTTTTTTTTTGCCCCCTTCAACGTCGGGTAAACCAGGGGGTCGTTTGGTCTTCCCCTTTTTACTTTGCCCTTGGGAATAAACCCTTTCCACTGCCTCCTTGCATTTTTTTTTACATATTTTATCATTTCATTATGGGTTTCCTGCCAGTTCTCTGCCCAGGACCTCCCCCCAGGGAAATTCTTCAACCCATGTATCCCCTCTTTTATAGTCAGGCTTTTCCCATTCAAATCCCGTTATTTCCCCCCACTTGCGTCTACTATTTTTTTCAAAGACAGAACCAGTGGTTTCTGCTCCTGGGACTTCATACTTGATTCCTCAATATCTACTGCCCCGGGGGAACACAAGGGCCCAAACTTGCTGGGTTCATCCTCCCCTTCACCTGGATGTCCTAAAGTTGGTGCATGGGTTTTCCAGCACCACGTCCAACATCCCGGCCTCCCTGTTGTGGACCCCCATGTGGCCCAGGGGTTTCCCCGTCAATCTCCCCGGGTTGAAAAATTCCCATAAACCCGCAACTTGCTCTGCTGGAGTGAGCTCTTTTTGCCCCCAGCAAGGTGTCCCCATGCTCTGTTGCTCTCTTCATATTCCTCTCTTGGCCTCCTGCAGTTCTGTGGGGGATTATACACACTGCAATGACCACTTTGTGTTCCCCAGACTGAAGTTACCTGCTATGTAGTCTCTTTCTCCGTCTCATCTATTCCTTCCATTTTATCGAATTTCCATCTGTTTTTTACGAGCAGAGCAACCCCACCTCCCCCCCTGCCCCTTCTATCTTTCCTCATGATCTGGTATCCTGGTGGGAAGATTGCATCTGTTATTGTCTCCATGAGTTTTGTTTCTGTAACTGCTATGATGTCTGGGGACTTCTCATTGATTCTTTCTTGCCATTCCTCATGTTTATTCGTTAATCCATCTGCATCTGCGTACCAAACCTTCAACTTCTGTTCTAATACTGTAACTGTGGTGCGGGGGGTGGAAACAGGGGGATCGGTGTGTGATGGTTGGTTTGGATTGTTCAGGTGCCTTGGGGGTGTCGTGGCTGGAGTCCTTCTGCAGGTGTTTCTGGGGGGTGCACTTGTCCTTCCATTTGATCCTGGATTATTCTGCTCTCCTTTTTCATTTCCTCCCTTTTGTCCTTTCGTTTTTGAACTCTCTCTTTCATTGTCTTCCTTTCGTCCTGTGTTCTGTCTCGATCGAGGTACACACTCCGGAACTCCTGCTTGCCTCTCAACCGTGCTTTCTCTCTGCAGGATCATGGCTCGGGTTGATTCTGCCTTGAAAATTACTTTGAGAGGCCGATTCCTTTTCTTTGTGAACCACCCAATTATTCGAAAATTTGCCACCTGGGTCATGTCCCCCTCACCTATCACCTTCATGATATCTTCAATCGCTTTTTTCTCCTCCTGCTTTCTTTCATTATAAGTTTCCCCTTTAGCTTCGTCTAGCCCATAGACAAACACGGATCTTTCCCATTCCACCCCCACTGTGACTCCATTGCAATCCTCTGATGTGTTTTAGTTCCTTCCCGTGGAGTGTCCCTTCCTTCAGTCCCCTTCCCTAGTTATTGCCCCTATGCCTACTTGGTTATATCCTTCCTGCTCACCTGCTCCTGGCCCCCACAGGTATCGGAAGGTCCTGCACATTTCCTATTCCTTCAATGTCTTCCAACCTCTTAATCTGGTCCTAGTGTGCTCCCTGTCTTTGTTTTGGCCCCATGTGGGTTTGACAGGACCTCTGCATACAGTTTAGTTTTTTCCATGCTTCCTTCAGACCTGTTATGTCTTTGTTTTGATGTAGCCATTGCCGATGCTACTTCTGTATATCTTTGTTCACTGTGCTGTTTTCAGATGTCCTCAGCTCCTCTCTAATCTCTCATCTTGATTCTGCAGCTGTGTCCTTTGTTTCCACCTGCAATCTGCTGCTAACCTCTCTTCCATCTTCCTTCAGCTCAACTAGCTCCCTTCCCCAGTCTTCCTCCATTTTTTGAGCTCTACATCCCATTCCTCCCTCCCGATTCGTCCTTGAAGCCCTGTCCTCATCCTGGTTAGGGGGAGGGGAATAGATATTTTAGGAGAGGAATGGATGGTAGTGGGGGAGGGAGGATGGTTTATTGGGAGTGGTAGAGATAGTTTGGGGAGGGATTAGAAGGGGGGGGGGGTTTTGAGGGAGAGAGGGGATGGATGTTTTATGGGGGAGGGGGAGGAGTGTTATGGAGGGAGGGATGTAGTTGGGGGGGGTTAGAAGGTTTGGGGAGGGGTTAGGTGGTTGGGGAGGGTAGGTGGCTAAGGTGAGTGGTTCAGGGATGGGGGGAGGGTGGTTAGGGTGAGGGGGAGTACGTGTTTGTGTCAAGTGGTGGAGGGTGTGTTGGTGTGTTGTGTGTGTATGTGCGTGTGTGTGTGCATGGTGTGTGTGGTGTGTGGTGTTGTGGTGTGTGTGTGTGGTGTGAGGTGTGTGGTGTGTGTGTGTGTGTGTGTGTTTGTATGTTTGTTTTTGTGTGTGTGGAGTGGTGTGAGGTGTGTGTGTGTGGTGTGTGGTGTTGTGCGAGTGAGTGGTGTGTGTGGTGTGTGTTTGTGTGGTGTGTGTGTGTGTGTGTGTGTGTGTGTGTGTGGTGTGTGTGTGTGTGGGTGTTGTGTGTATGTGTATGTGTTGTGTACTCACCTAGTTGTACTCACCTATTTGAGGTTCGGGGGTCGAAGTCCGAGCTCCTGGCCCCGCCTCTTCACAGATCGCTACTAGGTCACTCTCCCGACCGTGAGCTTTCTCATACCTTGCTTAAAGCTATGTAGGATCCTGCCTCCACTACATCGCTTCTCAAACTATTCCACTTACTGACTACTCTGTGCTGAAGAAAATACTTCCTAACTTCCCTGTGATCCATCGTGTCTTCACTTCCAACTGTGTCCTTGTTACTGTGTCCAATCTCTGGAACATCCTGTCTTTTGTCCACCCTTGTCAATTCCTCCAGTATTTTATGTATGTCGTTATCAATGTCCCCCCCTATCCTCCTGTCCTCCAGTGTCGTTCCATTTGATTTCCTTACCTCCCTCGTAGGACATACCTCTTAGCTTCTGGTACAGAGTGTGTGTTGTGGTGTGTGTGTGTGTGTGTGTGTGTGTGTGTTTGTGTTTTGTGTGTGTATGTGTTTAATGTATGTATTTTGTTTTAGGTGTGTGTGTATGTATGTTTGTGTGTGTGGTGTGGTAGTGTGTGGGTGTGTGTGTGGTGTGTGGAGTGTGTGTGTCTACCCTTGTGTGTGTGTGGAGTGTGTGTGTCCCTACCCTGTGTGTGTGTGCTTGTGTGTAGGGAGGGTTGGGGGGGTTAGGTTTGTGTGGTTGAAAAGATCCGTCGTGTAGGCACAAATTTTTGTCTCAATTAACCTTTCCCCATTATCTACTCTCCTCACTTATTGCCCTCTCTGGATTTACGAAATTATTTGTTGCGGTATTATCATTTTCTTTTCCACATTGAGAGAGGACTTATCCTAGCTTCCTAAGACTTCTTACTGCAAATAACTACAGTAGTAACACTGGCCTGTGTCGTGTGTGCAAGTGAGTAGTGTGTGTGAGTGTGTGTGTGTGTGTGGTGAGTGTGTCTGTGCGGTGTTAATGACTGGCCGCAACTTCTTTGTGACCTGACACAACCCCTCCTGGGCCCCTACCCTACACGGTCTTACAATGTTTCCCTAAAAGCTTGCTCACCTACCTTCCTCACACTCGACAACACTATGCTATATCTATTCAATTCTGGTATAACTTGCAGGAGTGAGTGTCCAGTATCAAACAGTAATGCAATGCCAGCCAGGGCGTCAACATGCAAACCACAAATAGGGCGAATAAACTTGCGCTCAATGTGGCGGTGACAGGTTGCCAGCTGCATGATGTCGGAGTCCGTCGTACATAGGCCTTAAATCCCTATTATGGAGATCCATCACCGTGATGATTATAAACATATATTCTCAAACATCCCGTACTACCCACACGCGATTCACTCTTCACTGATGATTAGTATACACTTCAATTATATACACTTCACTGTATATGATAAATGCACACAAACTATGTCGAACGTCACTTTCAGGCCTACCGCAGCCAATGAGCAACAGCGCCTAAGACCCCCAACGGTTTGCGCATTGAAATATTACGAATTTCCAGCTTTCGCTCTCCCTTTTCTTTAACTAATAACTTTAATTATCACTCGTAGTTTTGTTCACTATGACGTTCCACTATCCTCCACTGATTACTGCTAACTTGTTATTGCAGCCGCCTTACAACGCTAAAGGATCTCGGACCTTGATATGCAACGCTTCACCCCACGACCCACGCTACTTGTGGTGTGTGTGTGTGTGTGTGTGTGTGTGTGTGTGTGTGCGTGAGTGTGGTGGGTGTGTGTGTGAGTGTTGTGTGTGTGTGTGCAAGGTGTGGTGTGTGTGTGTGTGTGTGGTGTGTTGTGTGTTGTGTGCGTGTGGTGTGTGCTGTGTGTGTGTTTGGGTTGTGTGTGTGTGTGTGGTGTGTGTGTGCGTGTGTTTGTGTGTGTGTGTGTGTGTGGTGTGTGTATACTGTGTGTGTGAGTGGTGGTGTGTGGTGGGTGTGTTGTTTTGTGAGTGTGTGTGTGTGTGTGTGTCTGTGTACTCACCTATTTGAGGTTTCAGATGTCCGAGTCCAAGCTCTGGCCCCGCCTGTTCACTGTTCGCCACTAGTCACTCTCCCTGAACCAGAGCTTTATCATACCCTCTGCTTATAGCATGATGTAGGATCCTGCCTTCACTACAACGTTTCCCAAACTAATCCACTTCCTGACAACTTCTGTGGCTGAAGAATACTTCCTAAAATCCCTGTGATTCATCAGTGTCCTACACCTCCAACTGTGTCCCCTTTCCTGCAGTGTCCCATCCTGGAACATACCTGTCTTTGTCCACCCTGTCAATTTTCTCTCAGTATTTTGTATGTCGTTACAAGTCCCCCCTATCTCTCCTGTCCTCCAGTGGTCGTCAGGTTGATTTCCCTTAACCTCTCCTCGTAGGACATACCTCTTAGCTCTGGAACTAGTCTTGTTGCAACCTTTGCACTTACTCTAGTTTCTTTTACGTGCTTGGCTAGGTGTCGGTATCCAAACTGGTCCCGCCTAAACCAATACGGCCTAACATTACACGGTGGTACAGGGTCCTGAAACGAATTCCTTTATTAAGATGTAGGAATGCTGTTCTAGGTTTGCTAGGCGCCCATATGCTGCAGCAGTTATTTGGTTGATGTGCACTTTCAGATGTGCCTGGAGTTATACTCACCCCAAGATCTTTTTCCTTAGAAGTGAGTTTTTGTAGTCTCTGTCCCCCTATGACTATACCCGTCTCCGGTCATCTTTTGCACATCCCAAATCTTCATGACTTTGCCCGTTAGTGGGGTTAACTCCAGGACCAAATGCTGACCAGTTCTGCAGCCTGTCCAGATCTTTTTTGTAGTTCTGCCTGGTCATCGATTGAATGAATTCTTCTCATCAACTTCACGTCATCTGCAAACATGGACACCTTCGAGTCTATTCCTTCCGTCAGGTCGTCTCATAAATACAAGATACAGCACTGGTCTTAGGACTGACCCCTGTGGGGACACGCTGGTCACGGTGCCCACCAGACACCTCGCCACGTACCTTGAATCGCTCGCTGTCTTCCTGACATTATTTCCTTGATCAATTGTAGTGCCTTCCTTGTTATCCGTGCTTGGTCTCCAGTTTAATGCACTAGACTCTAGTGTGGAACTGATACAAACGCACTTCTTGCAGTCCAGGAAAATGCAATCAACGCAACTCCTTTCTCTTTGTCTACTGCTGTCACAATTCATCGAAAATCCAGTAAGTTTTTGTTTACAACCGATTTCCGTCTCCATGAAAACCATATTGGCCTGCATTGGATGAAATCATTCCCTTCTAGGTATTCCACCACTATTCTCCTGACAACTTCTCCAAGACTTTGCATAATATACATGTCAGTGACACTGGTCTGTAAGTTTAAGTGCTTCATGTCTGTCCTCGTTTAAAAGATTTGGACTACATTGCTGCTTCCATGCCTCACGCAATCTCCCTGTTTCGATAGATGTATGAACATATTGTTGTTAGGGGTACACATATCGCCTCTGTCTCCCTCTCTCAGGACCCATTGGAGAGATGTTATCCGGCCCCCTTGCCTTGAGGTATCTAGCTCACTCAGAAGCCCTTCACTTCTTCCCGGTTGTGTTGTAACTGTGTCCAGCACTAGTGGTGTGCCCACCTGCCACCTCACCGCTTTTCTGGAGCCCTTCTGCCTCCTCTATTGAACAATTCTTTAAAATCTCTTGTTGAGTTTAATCACATACTTCAACGTCTTTTCTTGTTGTCTCTCCTCCTTCCTTCCTTAACCTGATTAACTGGTCCTTGACTGTTGTTTTCCTCCTGAAGTGGCTGTATAACAGCTTTGGGTTCAGGTTTGGCTTTTCGCTGCTATGGCGTTTTCATACTGCGTTAGGCCTCCCTTCTTATCTGTGCATATTCATTTCTGGCTCTGAGGACTGGCCTCTCCTTAATCTCCTGGTCCTTTGCCTACTAATTTCTTTCCATACCCTAGCACACGTGGTTTTTGCATCCCTGCACCTTTGTGTGAACCATGGGCTCATCCTTGCTTTTTCATTAATCCTGTTACCCTTGGGGACAAACCTCTGGAGTTTATCTGGAGAGAGTTCCGGGGGTCAACGCCCCCGCAGCCCGGTCTGTGACCAGGCCTCCATAGGTCAGTGTCCCAGGATGCGACCCACACCAGTCGACTAACACCCAGGTACCCATTTTACTGATGGGGAACATAGACAACAGGTGGAAAGAAACACGTCCAATGTTTCTACTCTGGCTGGGAATCGAACCCAGGCCCTCACCGTGTGAAGCGAGAGCGTTAACCACCAGGCCACCAGAGCCTCCTTGCACATTGTTGCTACATGTTCCATCATCTCATTAATTTTCTTCCCTGCCACTTCTCTCTCCCACTGAACCCCGTACAGGGAGTTCCTCATTCCCATGTAGTCCCTTTTCTTGCAGTTTGGTTTCATTCGTCCTGGCCCTCCTGCTTCCCCCTCCACTTGTAGCTCTACTGTGTATTCGAAGCTTAAAACCACATGATCGCTGGCCCCAAGTGGTCTTTTCTTATGTGATGTCCTGAAATACTGCACTACTCAAGGTGAAATACTAGGTCCTGACTTGCTGGTTCATTCTGTGTGTGTGTATGTTTTTTGTGTGTAAGTGTGTGTGTGTGTGCTGTGAGTGTGAGTGTGTGTGGTGTGTGTGTGTAGTTGTGTACTCACCTATTTGTACTCCACCTATTTGTTGGTTGCAGGGGTCGAGTCCTAGCTCCTGGCCCGCCTCTTCACCGGGTTGCCTACTAGGCCATCTCTCTCCCCGCTCCATGAGCTTTATTGATTGGAACCATCGTCTTAAAACTGTGTATGTTTCCTGGACTCCACTACGTCGTTTTTCTAGGCTATTTTTATTCCCCCCCCACTGCCTTACACCTCTATGACTGAAGAAATACTTCCTACTATCACTCTGACTCATTTGTGTCTCAACTCCAATTGTGGCCTCCTTGTTACAGTGTCCCCCTCCCTGGAACATCCTGCTTTGTCCACCTTGTCTATTCCACGCAGTAAATTTAAATGTCGTTAAATCGTGTCTTCCCTGACCCTCCTGTCCCCAGTGCGTCAGGCCGATTTCCCTTTAATCTTTCAATACATAGGACAATCCCCTTAGCTCTGGAACAAACCTTAGTCTGCAAACCTTTGTACTTTCTCTAAGTTTCTTGACGTGCTTTATCAAGTGTGAGTGTGTGTGTGAGTGTGTTGTGTGTCTGTGTGTGTGTGTGTGTGTGTGTGTTTGTGGTGGTGTTGTGTGTGAGTGTGGTCAGTGTAGTGCGTGTGTGTGTGTGTACTCCACCTATTGACTCACCTAGTTGAGGTTTGCAGGGTCGATCCGAGCTCCTCCCCCCTCTTCACTGAACGCTACTAGGTCACTCTCCTTTGGAAACCGGAGCTTTATCATACCTCTTCTTAATAGCTATGTATTGTTCCTGCCTCCAATACATCGCTTCCCAAACTTATTCCACTTCCTGACTACTCTTGTGGCTGAGAATACTTCCTAATAACCCTGTGATTCATTGTGTCTTCACTTCCACCTTTGTTCCCATGTTGCAGTGTCCCCATAACTGGAACTATCCTGTCTTGTCCACCTTTGTCAATTCCTCTCATATTTTGTATGTCCCGTTTTATCATGTCCCCCCCTACTCTCCTGTCCTCCAGTGTCGTCAGGTTGATTTCCCTTAACCCTCCTCGAAGGACATACCACTTGCTCTGGGACTAGTCTGTGCAAATCTTTTGCACTTTCTCTATTATTATACTTTGCTAGTGCATAGGTGTGCCGTTCCAAACTGGTGCCGCCTAACTCCATTGTGAGCCTAACGTAGACTGTGAACATGGTCCTGACCGATTTCTTATTTAAGAGTCGGAATGCGTTCTGAGGAGTTGCAAGGCGCCCATATCTGGCATCCGTTAATTTGGTTTGAGAATCGTGTTCAGGAGATGTGCCTGGTGTCCCATACTAAACCCCAAGATCTTTTCCTTGAATGAGTTTGTAGTCTCAGACCCCCCTATAATGTACTCCGTTCTGCGGTTCATCTTTGCCCTTCCCCAATCTTCATGACTTTGCACTTGGGAGGGGATTGAACTCCAGGAGCCAATTTGCTGACCATGTCTGCAGCCCTGTCTAGGAATCCCTTTGCAGTTCTTGCCTGGTCTTCGACGAGGAATTGCTTCTCCTCATTTTCAACGTCATCTGCTATCAGTGACACCTCCGAGTCCTATTCCTTCCGCCTTGTCGTTCACAAACACCAGAAACAGCACTGGTCCCTAGACTGACCCCTGTGGGACCCCCCGCTGGTCACAGAGCCCATTCTGACACCTCGCCACGTACCATGAATCGCTGCTGTCTTCCTACAAGTATTCCCTGATGCATTGTAGTACCTCCCTGATAATCCTGCTTGGTTTCCCAGTTTTTTTGCCTAATCTCCTGTGGAGGAACTTTGTGTCCAAATGCCTTCCTTTAGTCTAGGAAAATGCATCAATCTACCCCACTCCTCCTCTTGTCTTACTGCTGTCACCATGTCATAGATCTCCAGAAGGTTTGTGACACAGGATTTCCTATTTCCCTGAAACCATGTAGGCTGCTGTTGATGAGATCATTCCTTTCTAGGGTGGTCCACCACTCTTCTCCTGTAACCTTCTCCATGATTTTGCATGCTATACATGTCATCGACAACTGGTCGATAGATTAGAGCTTCATGTCTGTCTCATTTTTAAAGATTTGGGACTGCATTTGCTGTCTTCCAAGCCTAGGGGGAACCTCCCTGTTTCGATAGATGGAATTGAATATGTTTGTTAGGGGTACACATAGGCCTCGGCTCCCTCTCTCATGACCCATGGGGATTTGTTATCTGGCCCCATTGCCTTTTGAGTTATCTAGCTCACTCAGAAGCCACATCACTTCTTCCTCGGTTTGTTGTGCACCTGTTTCCAACTTGGTGGCTTGCCCCACGTTCTTCCGTTTTATTCTGGAGCCCCTTCTGTCTCCTCGTGAACACTTCCTTTGAATCTCTTGTTGCATTTTCCTCACATACTTCACGTCATGGTTCTTGTTGTCTCTCTTCCTTCCTTCCTCACCCTGATTACCTGGTCCTGACTGTTGTTTTTTCCTCCTGGATTGTGGCTGAAAAACAGTTTGGGGCCAGATGTCTCATAGGCCTTTTGTTCTGCTTTCTCGTTTTCATATTGTCCCATTTTGTCTTCCCTTTCTTATCTGTGCAAATCGTTTCTGGCTCTACGACTGCTCTCATTATTCACCTGGGTCTTTGCCTTCTATATTTCTCCATTTCCCTAGCACACAATGGTGTTTTGCCTTCCTGCACCTTTGGTGAACCCAGGGCTCGTCCTGCTTTTTCCTCATTATTCCTGTTCCTCTTGGGTACAAACCTCTCGCTCCGCCTCCTGCATTTTGTTGCTATATATTTCCATCAACTTTCATTAAGTGCTTCCCTGCCATTTCGCTGTCCCACGAACCCTGTTCAGGAATACCTCAATCCCGTGTAGCCCCTTTCTTTTAGTTTGGCTTCATTCTCGCTGGCTCCTCTTCTCCACTCTAGCTTTTAACTCTACTCTGTATTCGAACTTATAAGACTTGATCGCTGGCCCCAAGAGGTTCTTCATATGAGGAGTCCCTTGATATCTGCACACTCCAAGGTAAATAATCTAAGTCCAGTCTTGCTGGTTATACCTTTTCTCTCTCTCTTGTAGTGTCCCTTAACGTGTTTGGTAAAATTAAGTTTTCCAGTACCACCTCCACCATCTGTAAGCCCTCCCATGTATCTTGGCCCCCCATGGTAGCTCCAAGTGCTCCCAATCGATCTCATTGTGTAAAGGTCACCCATGATCAGGAGCTTTGTTCTGCATGCATCAGCTCTTCTGCACTGCAGCAAGTGTGTCGACCATTCGTACTCTTGCCTTGGCCTCCTGCTGTTTCTGGTTTGGGGGTATACATCACTGCAGATTACCACCCTTGTGGACCTCCAGAGTGAAGCGTTCCCGTTATGTAATCTCTTTCTTCTCCGCTGTCCTCCTCTCTCAGCTCATCAAAATTACATCGGTTTTTGATCATTAAATGGCACTCCTCCACCCCCCTGTTCCCTTTGTCTTCCTCAGGATCTGTATCCCGTTGGAAAAATGGGCATCTGTTATCAAACCTGTATGCTTGTTGTATGTGTGTGTGTGTGTGTTTGGTGTGTGTGTGTGTTGTGTGAGTGTGTGAGTGTGTGTGCTGTGTACTCACCTATTGTACTCCAAATAATTGTGGGTTGCAGGGGTCGAGACTCACTCCTGGCCCCGCCTCTTCACTGATCGCTATAGGGCCTCTCACTCTCGGCTTCCTGAGAATTGTCATACCTCGGTCTTAAAAGCTGTGTATGGTTCCTGCCTCCCACTACATCACTGTGCAAGGCTATCCACTTCTGACAGCTCTGTGACTGAAGAAGAACTGCCTAACATCCTGTGGACTGGTCTGAGTCCTTTAGCTTCCAATTGAGACTCAATGTTTCTGCGTCCCCCCTGGGGTCATCCTGTCTCTGTCACTTTGTCTATTACACGCAGTAATTTCGAATGTTGTTTACATTCCCCCGACCTTCCTGATCTCCAGGCCATCAGTCCGATTTTCCCTCACCTTTCTTCGTAGGACATTCCCCTGAGCCCCGGAACCAGCTTGTTGCAAACCTTTGTCTTCTCGAATTTCTTGACGTGCTTGACCAGGTGTTGGGTTCCAAACTGGTGCTGCATACCCAGAAGGGGGGGGCCTAACGTACACAGTTACAGTGTCTTGAATCGATTCCTTACTAAGGTAATCGGAACGCTGTTCTCAGGTTGCCAGCGCCCCCGTATGCTGCAGCATGTTATCTGGTTGATGTGTGCCTCCGGAAGACCTGCTCGGTGTTTAAGGTCTCCCCAAGATCTATGTCCTTGATTTCTGTGTTTTTTGCAGTCCTTTGTCCACCCAGCCTATAACTCTTCGTTCTTCTTTGCCACTTCCCCAATCTTCATGACCTTTGCATTTTGTAGGGTTCAAATCGAGTAGCCATTGCTGGACCATGTGTCCAGCCTGTCCAGTCTCTTTGGTAGTCCCTGCCTGATCTTCATTCGGATTTCATCCTTCTCATTAACTTCACATCATCGGCGAACATTGACACTTCGGAGTCCCTATCCCTTCCATCATGTCATTCACATATATATCAAAAATATCACTGGATTCTCGGACTGACCCCTGTGGGACCCCACTTCGTCACAGGCGCCCACTGTGATACGTCATCACGTACCATGCTCGTTGTTGCCTCCAAATCAGGGATTCTCTGATCACTGCAGTGCCCTTACCGTCATTCCGCGCCAGATCCTCCAGTATCTGCACTAATCTCGTGTAAGAAACTGTGTCGAAGTCTTCTGCATCCCTACGATAATGCTATCAACCCACCCCTTTCTCTCGTGTCTTATTTCTGTTACATTGTCATAAATCTCCAGAGGTTTGTGACTCAGATTTGCTTCCATGAATCCAACTGTTGTTGTATATAAAGTAGTTTTCGATCATGTTCTCCACCACTCTTCTCCTGATAATCTTCTCCGTTGAAATGCCAAACTATACACTTCAGAACACTGGTCCTGAGTATTATTGGCCTCGTTTCACTCTCCTATTCTTAAAAAAAGAACTTTATTTGGCCTGCATCCATACCTCAGGTATTGCCCCAAGAGATGTATTGAAGATTGTGGTTAGTGGCACGCACAGCATCTCTGCTCCGCTCTAAGACCCACGGGAGATTGTTGTACGGACCCATCGCCTTAGATGTAATCGAGGTCACTTAGCATCTTCTTCACCTCCTCCTCTGTTGTTTATATCATCCATCCACCGTTGGTATATTCTCTGATTGGTGTTCCCTTTGTGCTGTCATCTCAGAGCCATTCCTGTCTCTACTGTATATACTTCCTTAAATCTCAGTAGTATCTCCCTTGCATACCTCCTGACGTTTCGTGTGAATCCCCACCTTCGTTCCCCTTCTCCTGATCACCTGGTCTTTGAACTGTTGTCTTCCTCCCTGATGAAGCTTTACAGAGGTTTCGGGTCAAACATTTACTTTCGCTCATGTTATTTTCATTCTGTAGCTGTCCTCCCTCCTCCCCTGTGCATACTCTCTCCATGCTCTTCGACTAATTTCCTTATCTTCCTGTGTTCTTCACCTTCTGTACTTTTCCCTTCCCTGTTACACTTGGTTTTTGCTGCCTTACACAGTCGGGAAAACCAGGGGCTCGTTCAGTCATCTCATTATTTCCTGTTGCCCTTGGGAACAAATTCTTTCCTTCATTTATCATTTCTTTCAAATCAGTTCTCTGTCCCATGAACCTCTTAGCAGTAAGTTCTCAAACCCCACGTTTATAGTCTGGCTTTTCCCATTCATCTCCCTGTTTACCCTCTCCACTTGTAATTCTACATGTATCATAGCACATAACCACGTGGTCATTAACTCCTAGGGCCTCTCATATGTGATGTCCCTCAGTGTATGAACTGCTCAGGGTGAACAGAAGGTCTAGTCTTGCTTGGGTTCATAATTCCAGATTACACTTGCGTACAAACCTCACCCTCCCCCTCCTTGCATATATGTTGCATAAATTCATCAACTTACCAACAACTGCTTCCCTGCCAGTTCTTCTCTGGTAATATCCTTAACATTTTGATTCATGAGGTTTTCCAGTACCACATCCATTCATCTCTGCTGTCCCATGGTTTCGGGACCCCCATGGGGCTCCAGGTATTCCCAAATGAATCCTCCCTGTGACTGAAACCGATCATAACCATTAACTTAAGCTCAGCTCGAGTGAGCTCTTCTTCCCACCTCAGCCATGAGTCCACATTGCTCTGTTACTCTCTTCATATTCCTCTCTTGGCTCCTGCCGTTCTGTGTGGAGATTATTTCATCACTGCAATGACTACCTTGTGCTCCCCAGACTGAAGTGGACCTACTATGTATTCTCTTTCTCCAATCTCGTTTATGCCTTCCCATTTCCTCTGATTTCCATCAGTGTTTTACGAGCAGTGCAACCCCTCCTACCCCTCTGCTCCTTCTATCTTTCCCCAGGATCTGATATCCTGGAGGGAAGACTGCATCTCTTACTGTCTCAGTGAGTTTCCTTTCTGTGACTGCTATGATGTCTGGGGACTTCTAACAGATTCTTTCATGCCACTCCTCATATTTGTTCGTTATTTCATCTTCATTTTTATACCAAACCTTCAACTTCTGTTGCAAAACTGTGGCCTGGGAGGATATTAGTGTTGGGAGAGCAGGAGCCCTGGTGGGTGCCTATGGGGGGTTGTGGTGGGGGCAGAGTTCCCATAGGGGGCTGCTGTAGGGTTGGGGTTTGTGGTGTGGGTGTTGAGGACAGAGGGATTGGTGTGTGATTGTTTGCTTAGATTGCTCAGTTGCCTTGGGATTGTCGAGGTTGGAGTCATTCTGAGGGAGTTTCTGGGGGTGGAGGTGTTTGCCCTTCCACCTGTGTCTGGGTTATTCTGCTTCTCTTTGTCATTTCCTCCCCTCCCTCCTTTCGTTTTGGCACTCTCTCATTCAGTATATCCTCCTTTCCTTGTGTGTGTGTTGGTGTGGTGTGTGTGTGTGTGTGTGTGTGTGTGTGTGTGTGTGTGTGTGTGTGTGTTTGTGTATTCACATAATTATGATTGCAGAGATCGAATCATAGCTCCTGGTCCCACTTTTACTCTTGTGTGTGTGTGTGTGTTAGTTTGAGTATTCACAAAATTTGCTTTCACCTATTTCTTAGTTCAAAGAGCCAAGTCCTGGCCCTGCCTGGACTTCGTTGATCACTACCAGGTCCACTCTCTCCCTGTTCTAAGAGCCTTATCATACCTCCTCTTAAAGCTATGTATGGATCCTGCCTCCAGTACATCGCTCTCCAGATTGTTTCATTTCTTGACAATTCTTGAAACTGATGAAATACTTCCATACATATCTGTGACTTATCTAAATTTTCAATTTCCGGTTGTGACCGTTAAAGCTGAGTACCATCTCTAGAATATTCTGTACGTAGTCACTTTGTCAATTTTCCGTGACTGGAACAATCCACAAATAACCTGCACATAGCAGAAAGGTGCTTTCGACGACGTTTCGATCCGACTTTCACTTTGTAAACGGTCTAAATCGGTCCGGAACGTCGTCGTAAGCTTCTCTCTTCTATGTGCGGGTTATTTGTGAGTGTGTTTTATATATATATATATATATATATATATATATATATATTATATATATATATATATATATATATATATATATATATATATATATATTATATATATATATATATATATATATATATATATATATATATATTCAAACAGCTCCGGGAAGAACCTTGAGTTTTTCCTGAGGTACGTTTATTGTCTTCTCTGAGGATGAGGTCCCCATTCCAGCTATAGAGGTGGTACTTCCCTATAAATTTTATATATATAATATATATATATATATATATATATATATATATATATATATTATATATATATATATATATATATATATATATATAAACATTAACAAACAGTGCGACTAGCTAAGGACTCGAACCCATGCTGCTTTGGCCTGCCTCATTGTCAGCGAAAACACATGACGCTCTAACCACAGGACCACGCATTCCAACAAAAATGACGCACCCAACCATACAAGGTCTTTTACCGTTATCCAGTGGCATTCTGTGGTGTGGGTGCCTCTGAGCTAATTTCATTCTACTCCCTGTTTGGTGAACTAACCCAAAGAGCAGTATTTTATATTATCGTAACCTCGAACGAGTGACATTGATCAATACCAACACTGTGACTAGCCAAGGATTCGAATCCACGTTGCTTTGGCCCACTTCATGGTGAGCGAAAACACATGATGCTCGTGGCAGTGTTGTTTTTGATCAATGCCACTCGCTCGTGGTTACAATTATATAAAATACTGCTAGTTGGTCTAGTACACCAAACAGGGAGTAGAATGAAATTAGGTGAGAAGCAGGCACACCGCTGTATGTCCTTGGATGACGGTAAAACACCTAGCATGACTGCGTGCATCATTTTTGTAGGAGTGTTTGGTCCTGTGGGTTAGATCATCATGTGTTTTCGCTGAAAATGAGGCAGGCCAAAGCAGCATGGGATCGAGTCCTTAGCTAGTCGCAGTGTTGGTAATGATCAATACCACTTGTCCGTGATTACAATAATATACATATATATAATATATATATATATATAATATATATATATATATATATATATATATATATATAAAATAATATATACAATTTTATTTTAAAATGGCCATTCCCCAAGGGAGGGTGCCCGAAAAAGGGAAAAAATTTCAAACCCTCTTCCCCATCACGTCTTTCCAGAAGGGTGCTTACACTACAGTTTTTTTAAAAGCAACATTAAAACCCCCCCCTTT
>NC_069489.1:5756694-5779663 GCF_026875155.1 Cherax quadricarinatus | reverse complement strand
TTTTCCCCCTTTTTTTTTTTTCCTTTATCACCCCTTTTATTGTATAGTGTAACAATGTGGCAACGGGGCCAACTAGGCCTCAGCGAACTGGCACTTTTGAAATTTTGTTGTATTAATTTCAGGCTTTCTCTCGCCTTTACTTTATTTATTTTTTCTAATACATTGGTTATCACTTGTAGGGTTGTTCACTGACTTTGTCACTAACACTGGTTGCTTCTAGCTGCTAAAACACGCCCTAAAAGCACTAAGATCCTCGGAGCCTGGCGCTTGTGACCCACTACACTGTCTCCACTGTGTGTGTGTGTGTGTGTGTGTGTGTGTGTGTGTGTGTGTGTGTGTGTGTGTGTGTGTGTGTGTGTGTGTGTGTGTGTGTGTGTGTACTCACCTAATTGTGGTTTCAAGGGTCTAGTCATAGCTCCTGGCCCTGCCTCTTTGCTGGCCGCTGCTATGTTCTCTCACCCCAAGCTCCACGAGCCTCATCATGCCTTTTCTTGAACCTATGTATGGATCCTGCCTCCACTGCATCATTTTCCAGATTGTTCCACTTCCTGACAACTCTATGGCTTGCTAACATCTCTGTGATTCATCTCAGTGTTCAACTTCCAGTTGTGATCCCTTGTTGCTATGTCCATTCTCTGGATCATTCTAACTGTCCACTTATAAAATTCTTCTCAGTATTTTATATATCGTTTTTACGTCACCCTTATCTCTCCTGTCTTCCACTGTCGTCAGGTCGATTTCCCTTAACCTCTCCTAGGAGATGCCTCTTAGCTCTGGGACAAGTCTTGTTGCAAACTTTTGCAATTTCTCTAATTTCGTGTCGTGCTTGACCATGTATGGGTTCTAAACTGCTGGTGCATACTCCGTACATGGTGTACAGAGTTTTTAACTGAAGTGAGGGAATGCTATTCGCAGGATTTTCTGTCGTCCATATGCTGCAGCAGTTATTTGGTTGACGTGAGCCTCAGGAGATGTGATTTGTGTTATACTCTCCTGAAGATCCTTTTCTATAAGTAAAGTTTGCAGTCTTTGGTCCCTTAGACTGTACTCAGTCTGCGGTCTTCTTTGTCCTTCCCCGATCTTCATGACTTTGCACTTGGTGGGGTTAAACTCCCAGAGCCAGTTGCTGGACCAGGCTTGCAGCCTGTAAAAATCCCTTAGTAGTCTTGCCTGAACCTCATCCGATTGTATTCTCCTCATTAGCTTCAGAGCCTGCAAACAGGGACACTTGTGAGTCTATCCCTCCCATCATGTAATTCACATTTACCAGAAACAGTACCGGTCCTATGACTGACCTTTGTGGAACCCCAGTCGTCACAGGCGCCCACTCTGAGAACTCGTCACGTACCATAGCTAGTTATTTCCTCCTTGTCAGGTATTCTCTGATTCATTGCAGTTCCTTCCCTGTTATAACTGCCTGATCATCTAGCTTTTGCACTAATCTCGTGTGAGGAACTGGTTGTCCTGTATAAGCTTGTTCCTTTCTAGGTGCTCCACCACTCTTCTGATAATCCCCATGACTTTGCATACTATATATATCAGTGACACTTCTTACTGAATTTGGTGTGTGCGTGTGTGTGTGTGTGTGCGTGTGTGTGTGCTTGTGTGTGTGTGTGTGTGTGTGTGTGTGTGTGTGTGTGTGTGTGTGTGTGTGCTGTGTGTGTGTGTGTGTGTGTGTGTGTGTACTCACCTAGTTGAGGTTGCGGGGGTCGAGTCCGAGCTCCTGGCCCTGCCTCTTCACTGATCGCTACTAGGTCACTCTCCCTGAGCCGTGAGCTTTATCATACCTCTGCTTAAAGCTATGTATGGATCCTGCCTCCACTACATCGCTTCCCAAACTATTCCACTTACTGACTACTCTGTGGCTGAAGAAATACTTCCTAACATCCCTGTGATTCATCTGTGTCTTCAGCTTCCAACTGTGTCCCCTTGTTACTGTGTCCAATCTCTGGAACATCCTGTCTTTGTCCACCTTGTCAATTCCTCTCAGTATTTTGTATGTCGTTATCATGTCCCCCCTATCTCTCCTGTCCTCCAGTGTCGTCAGATTGATTTCCCTTAACCTCTCCTCGTAGGACATACCTCTTAGCTCTGGGACTAGTCTTGTTGCAAACCTTTGCACTTTCTCTAGAAACTAGAAACTAGAGGCTAGGTGTGGGTTCCAAACTGGTGCCGCATACTCCAATATGGGCCTAACATACACGGTGTACAGGGTCCTGAATGATTCCTTATTAAGATGTCGGAATGCTGTTCTGAGGTTTGCTAGGCGCCCATATGCTGCAGCAGTTATTTGGTTGATGTGCGCTTCAGGAGATGTGCCTGGTGTTATACTCACCCCAAGATCTTTTTCCTTGAGTGAGGTTTGTAGTCTCTGACCCCCTAGACTGTACTCCGTCTGCGGCCTTCTTTGCCCTTCCCCAATCTTCATGACTTTGCACTTGGTGGGATTTAACTCCAGGAGCCAATTGCTGGACCAGGTCTGCAGCCTGTCCAGATCCCTTTGTAGTTCTGTCTGGTCTTCGATCGAGTGAATTCTTCTCATCAACTTCACGTCATCTGCAAACAGGGACACCTCAGAGTCTATTCCTTCCGTCATGTCGTTCACAAATACCAGAAACAGCACTGGTCCTAGGACTGACCCTGCGGGACCCCGCTGGTCACAGGTGCCCACTCGACACCTCACCACGTACCATGACTCGCTGCTGTCTTCCTGACAAGTATTCCCTGATCCATGTAGTGCCTTCCCTGTTATCCCTGCTTGGTCCTCCAGTTTTTGCACCAATCTCTTGTGTGGAACTGTGTCAAACGCCTTCTTGCAGTCCAAGAAAATGCAATCCACCCACCCCTCTCTCTCTTTGTCTTACTGCTGTCACCATGTCATAGAACTCCAGTAGGTTTGTGACACAGGATTTCCCGTCCCTGAAACCATGTTGGCTGCTGTTGATGAGATCATTCCTTTCTAGGTGTTCCACCACTCTTCTCCTGATAATCTTCTCCATGATTTTGCATACTATACATGTCAGTGACACTGGTCTGTAGTTTAATGCTTCATGTCTGTTCCTTTTTAAAGATTGGGACTACATTTTGCTGTCTTCCATGCCTCAGGCAATCTCCCTGTTTCGATAGATGTATTGAATATTGTTGTTAGGGGTACACATAGCGCCTCTGCTCCCTCTCTCAATACCCATGGGGAGATGTTATCTGGCCCCATTGCCTTTGAGGTATCTAGCTCACTCAGAAGCCTCTTCACTTCTTCCTCGGTTGTGTGCACTGTGTCCAGCACTTGGTGGTGTGCCCCACCTCTCCGTCTTTCTGGAGTCCCTTCTGTCTCCTCTGTGAACACTTCTTTGAATTTCTTGTTGAGTTCTTCACATACTTCACGGTCATTTCTTGTTGTCTCTCCTCCTTCCTTCCTTAGCCTGATTACCTGGTCCTTGACTGTTGTTTTCCTCCTGATGTGGCTGTACAACAGTTTCGGGTCAGATTTGGCTTTCGCTGCTATGTTGTTTTCATATTGTCGTTAGGCCTCCCTTCTTATCTGTGCATATTCGTTTTTGGCTCTACGACTGTTCTCCTTATTCTCCTGGGTCCTTTGCCTTCTATATTTCTTCCATTCCCTAGCACACTTGGTTTTTGCCTCCCTGCACCTTTGGGTAAACCATTGGCTCATCCTGGCTTTTTCATTAATCCTGTTACCCTTGGGTACAAACCTCTCCTCAGCCTCCTTGCATTTTGTTGCTACATATTCCATCATCTCATTAACTGGCTTCCCTGCCAGTTCTCTGTCCCACTGAACCCCGTTCAGGTAGTTCCTCATTCCTGTGTAGTCCCCTTTCTTGTAGTTTGGCTTCATTCGTCCTGGCCTTCCTGCTTCTCCCTCCACTTGTAGCTCTACTGTGTATTCGAAGCTTAAAACCACATGGTCACTGGCCCCAAGGGGTCTTTCATATGTGATGTCCTCGATATCTGCACTACTCAAGGTGAATACTAAGTCCAGCCTTGCTGGTTCATCCTCTCCTCTCTCTCTTGTAGTGTCCTTACGTGTTGGCACATGAAGTTTTCCAGTACCACCTCCATCATCTTAGCCCTCCATGTATCTTGGCCCCCATGTGGGTCCAAGTTCTCCCAATCGATCTCCTTGTGGTTAAAGTCACCATGATCAGGAGCTTTGCCCTGCATGCATGAGCTCTTCTGGCCACTCTAGCCAGTGTGTCAACCATCGCTCTATTGCTCTCGTCGTACTCTTGCCTTGGCCTCCTGCTGTTCTGTGGTGGGTTATACATCACTGCTATTACCACCTTGGGACCTCCAGAGTGAAGTGTTCCCACTATGTAATCACTTTCTTCTCCGCTGTCTCCTCTCTCCAGCTCATCAAAATTCCAGCGATTTTTGATCAGCAACGCCACTCCTCCACCCCCTGTTCCCTCTGTCTTTCCTCAGGATTTGGTATCCGTTGGAAAGATGGCATCTGTTATCATACCTGTAGCTTGGTTTCTGTGAGAGCTATGATGTCCGGTGATGCTTCTTTGACTCTTTCATGCCACTCCTCCCACTTATTTGTTATTCCATCAGCGTTTGTGTACCATACCTTCAGTTTCCTTTCCAACACTGTGGTTTGGGGGGGCCCGTGAGGGTGGGAGACCTGGTGGCATACTGTGGGATTCTATAGCTCGGTGTTGGGTGGAGGCTGTGGGTATGGATTGTAGTGTGTGTTGGGATGGTGTGATAGGTTGTATGGTTCAGAGAGTAGTTGTGTGTGTGTGTGTGTGTGTGTGTGTGTGTGTGCATGTGTGTGTGTGTGTGTGTGTGTGTGTGTGTGTGTGTGTGTGTGTGTGTGTGTATGTGTGTGTGTGTGTGTGTGTGTACTCACCTAGTTGTACTCACCTAGTTGAGGTTTCAGATGTCGAGTCCAAGCTCCTGGCCCCGCCTGTTCACTGTTCGCTACAAGGTCACTCTCCCTGAACCGTGAGCTTTATCATACCTCTGCTTAAAGCTATGTATGGATCCTGCCTCCACTACATCGTTTCCCAAACAATTCCACTTACTGACTACTCTGTGGCTGAAGAAATACTTCCTAATATCCCTGTGATTCATCTGTGTCTTCAACTTCCAACTGTGTCCCCTTCCTGCTGTGTCCTATCTCTGGAACATCCTGTCTTTGTCCACCTTGTCAATTCCTCTCAGTAGTTTGTATGTCGTTATCATGTTTCCCCTCTCTCTCCTATCCTCCAGTGTCGTCAGGTTGATTTCCCTTAACCTCTCCTCGTAGGACATACCTCTTAGCTCTGGAACTAGTCTTGTTGCAAACCTTTGCACTTTCTCTAGTTTCTTTACGTGCTTGGCTAGGTGTCGGTTCCAAACTGGTGCCGCATACTCCAATATGGGCCTAACGTACACGGTGTACAGGGTCCTGAATGATTCCTTATTAAGATGTCGGAATGCTGTTCTTAGGTTTGCTAGGCGCCCATATGCTGCAGCAGTTATTTGGTTGATGTGCACTTCAGTTGTGCCTGGTGTTATACTCACCAAAAGATCTTTTTCCTTGAGTGAGGTTTGTAGTCTCTGGCCCCCTAGACTATACTCCGTCTCCGGTCATCTTTTTACTTCCCCAATCTTCATGACTTTGCCCTTAGTGGGGTTGAACTCCAGGAGCCAATTGCTGGACCAGGTCTGCAGCCTGTCCAGATCTTTTTGTAGTTCTGCCTGGTCTTCGATCGAATGAATTCTTCTCATCAACTTCACGTCATCTGCAAACAGGGACACTTCGGAGTCTATTCCTTCCGTCATGTCGTTCATAAATACCAGAAACAGCACTGGTCTTAGGACTGACCCCTGTGGGACCACGCTGGTCACAGGTGCCCACTCTGACACCTCGCCATGTACCATGAATCGCTGCTGTCTTCCTGACAAGTATTCCTTGATCAATTGTAGTGCCTTCCTTGTTATCTGTGCTTGGTCCTCCAATTTTTGCACTAATCTCTTGTGTGGAACTGAGTCAAACGCCTTCTTGCAGTCCAAGAAAATGCAATCAACCCACCCCTCTCTCTTTTGTCTTACTGCTGTCACAATGTCAAAGAAATCCAGTAGGTTTGCTACACAGGATTTCCCGTCCATGAAACCATATTGGCTGCTTTGGATGAGATCATTCCCTTCTAGGTATTCCACCACTATTCTCCTGATAATCTTCTCCATGACTTTGCATAATATACATGTCAGTGACACTGGTCTGTAGTTTAGTGCTTCATGTCTGTCTCCTTTTTAAAAGATTGGGACTACACTTGCTGTCTTCCATGCCTCAGGCAATCTCCCTGTTTCGATAGATGTATTGAATATTGTTGTTAGGGGTACACATAGCGCCTCTGATCCCTCTCTCAGGACCCATTGAGAGATGTTATCCGGCCCCATTGCCTTTGAGGTATCTAGCTCACTCAAAAGCCTCTTCACTTCTTCCTCGGTTGTGTGTACTGTGTCCAGCACTTAGTGGTGTGCCCCACCTGCCACCTCACCGTCTTTCTGGAGCCCCTTCTGCCTCCTCTTTGAACAATTCTTTAAATCTCTTGTTGAGTTAATCACATACTTCAAGGTCATTTCTTGTTGTCTCTCCTCCTTCCTTCCTTAGCCTGATTACCTGGTCCTTGACTGTTGTTTTCCTCCTGATGTGGCTGTATAACAGCTTTGGGTCAGGTTTGGCTTTCGCTGCTATGGCGTTTTCATACTGTCGTTAGGCCTCCCTTCTTATCCGTGCATATTCATTTCTGGCTCTGTGACTGCTCTCCTTATTCTCCTGGGTCCTTTGCCTTCTATATTTCTTCCATTCCCTAGCACACTTGGTTTTTGCATCCCTGCACCTTTGTGTGAACCATGGGCTCATCCTTGCTTTTTCATTAATCCTCTTACCCTTGGGGACAAACCTCTCCTCAGCCTCCTTGCACATTGTTGCTACATGTTGCATCATCTCATTAATTTTCTTCCCTGCCACTTCTCTCTCCCACTGAACCCTGTATAGGGAGTTCCTCATTCCCATGTAGTCCCCTTTCTTGCAGTTTGGTTTCATTCGTCCTGGCCCTCCTGCTTCCCCCTCCACTTGTAGCTCTACTGTGTATTCGAAGCTTAAAACCACATGATCGCTGGCCCCAAGTGGTCTTTCTTATGTGATGTCCTGAATATCTGCACTACTCAAGGTGAATACTAGGTCCGGTCTTGCTGGTTCATTCTGTGTGTGTGTATGTGTTTGTGTGTATGTGTGTGTTTGTTTGTGTGTGTGTACTCACCTATTTGTACTCACCTATTTGTGGTTGCAGGGGTCGAGTCACAGCTCCTGGCCCCGCCTCTTCGCTGATTGCTACTAGGTCCTCTCTCTCCCTGCCCCATGAGCTCTATCATACCTCGCCTTAAAACTATGTATGGTTCCTGCCTCCACCACATCACTTTCTAGGCTATTCCATGGCCTGACTACTCTATGACTGAAGAAATACTTCCTAACATCCCTTTGATTCATCTGAGTCTTCAACTTCCAATTGTGACCTCTTGTGTCTGTGTCCCATCTCTGGAACATCCCGTCTTTGTCCACCTCGTCTATTCCGTGCAGTATTTTATATGTCGTTATCATGTCTCCCCTGACCCTCCTGGCCTCCAGTGTCGTCAGGCCGATTTCCTCAACCTTTCTTCATAGGACAATCCCCGTAGCTCTGGGACTAGTCTTGTTGCAAACCTTTGCACTTTCTCTAATTTCTTGACGTGCTTGACTAGGTGTGGATTCCAAACTGGTGCTGCATACTCCAGTATGGGCCTGACGTAGATGGTGTACAGAGTCTTAAACGAATCCTTACTGAGGTATCGGAACGCTATCCGTAGGTTTGCCAGGCGCCCGTATGCTGCAGCAGTTATCTGATTGATGTGCGCCTCAGGAGATATGCTCGGTGTTATACTCACCCTCAGATCTTTTTCCTTAGTGAGGTTTGCAGTCTTTGGCCATCTAAACTATATTGTGTCTGCGGTCTTCTTTGCCCTTCCCCAATCTTCATGACTTTGCATTTGGCAGGGTTAAATTCAAGGAGCCATTTGCTGGACCAGGCTTGTAGCCTGCCCAGATCTCTTTGTAGTTGCCGACCCTCGCCCGATTCGATTTTTCTTTAACTTCACATCGTCTGCAAAAAGGACATTCTGGTCTATCCTTTCCCGTTATGTCGTTCAGTTCCCAAAAACAGCACAGGCCCTAGGACTGCCCCTGGGGAACCCCGCTTGTCACAGGCGCCCATTGACCCCTGGGCGCGTACCATGACTCGTTTTTTCCCTCCCTGTAGATTTTCTGATCCTTTGCAGTGCCTTTCCTGTTTGGTCCCTGGTCCTCAGCTTTTGCAGTAACCCTTGGGGGAAAACTGTGTCGAACCCTTTTTGCAGCCAAAAAAATACGCAGTCGATCCCCCCCTCTCTCTTGTCTTACTTCTGTCACCTTGTAAAAACTCTGAGGTTTGTGACCGGTTTTTCCTTTCCCCTGAAACCGTGCTGGTTTCTTATACACTTGTTTTTTCCCAGGTGCCCCACCACTTCCTCCTAAAACTTCTCCTGACCCTATATAACGTTAAGGGATACAGGTTGTGTTTATTTTCTCTGTCTTTTCCCCCTTTTTAAAAATTGGGGAAAACCCATTTGCCTTTTTCCATACCTGGGGTTGCCCAGTTTAAAATGATGTTTTTGAAATTTTTTTAAGGCTCACCAATATTCTGCCCCCTCTTTAAGGACCATGGAGAGTTTTTTGTCGGGTCCCACGCCTTTGGGGTGCGTTCGCAAGCGCTTCTTCCCCTCCTCCTTGGTTATTGTACCTATCCGCACTTGCTGGGTGTCCCCCCCTGTTCTGATTTTTGGAGTCCTATGGTTTCCCACTGTAAATATCTTTAAATTTTGGGTTTTGAGCTCCTGACATACCCTCGGTCGTTTTTTGTGTTTCCCCCATCCCCTTCCTCAGTCTGATTACCTGGTCCTTGACTTTTGTTTTCCCCTGTGTGGCGTCAAAGTTGGGGTCAGTCTTTACTTTTGTTGCTTGTCTTTTCATATTTTCTCTGGCCCCTTCTTATCTGTGCTATTCGTTTCTGGTCTTCGGCTGTTTTCTTTATTTTCCCTGATTTCTCTGTTTTCTGTCCCTTTTTCCATTTCTAGAAAACCCTAGTTTTTTGCCTCCCTCCCCTTTTGGGTAAACCAAGGATCTTTCTGTTTTCCCATTTTTCTTTTTCCCCTTGGGAACAAACCTTCCCTGCTCCTTGCATTTTTTTGGGCTCATATTCCCATCATTTTTTGTCGGTTTTCCTGTCAGTTCCCCCCCCCCCAATGAATGTCTTGAAAAATTCCTTCCCGAGATTCCCCTTTTTGTTTTTGGTTTTTTCCCCAAGCCTTTTCCTGTACTCTTTACTTGGACTCAATATGTAGTCGAAGACAGAACCACATGATCATAGCCCCCGGGGCCCCTTTCTACTGATCCCCTCGATCCCCAAATACCTGGTGGAATAAGGTCCAACCTTGTGGTTCATCTCTCCTCTCTCTCGGGTTTAGGTTTTAAACATGTTGTGATGAGGTTCCCGTCCACATCCCATCTTGGGTCTCCATTTTTTCGGGACCCCCTGGGGCCCCGGGTTTTAAAGTAAATTCCCCTTGTGTTAAAAATCCCCCTAATAGAACTTTGCTCCCCCATGTGTGTTTCCCCGGGCCCACCTCGGTAGTGTTTTGATCATTGCTCTTTTGCTTTATCGATTCTTCTTTGGCCTCCTGCAGTTCTGTGGGGGGTTGTACATTACTGCAATTTTCACCCCCAGTCCCTCGATGGTTGTTCCTATAAAGTCCTTTTCGCCCATGCCCCATTCCCCCCATTTTCTTAAAACCCCACGGGTTTTTAATGAGCATGCAACTCCTCCTCCCCCCCTCCTCCCTCTGTCTTTCCTGAAGTTTGATATCGGATGGAAAGATTGAATTGTTATTTTTCTGGGGAGTTTTGTTTCTTTTGGGTGCTATTATGTCGGGGGGTGTCTCTTTGTTCTTTCGTGTGTGGTGTGTGTGTGTGTGTGTGTGTTGTGTGTGTGTGTGTGTGTGTGTGTGTGTGTGGTGTGTGTGGTGGTGTGTGTGTGTTGTGGTGTGTGTGTGTTTATCACCCAGTGAGGGGCAGGGGTCGAGTCCGAGCTCCTGGCCCCCCCCTTTTCCTGAACGCTACTAGGTACTCTCCCTGAACGTGAGCTTTATCACCCCTCTTATAGCTATGATTTATCCTGCTCCAAACATCGCTTCCCAAAAAATTTCCCCCTTTGACTCTCTGTGGCTGAAGAAAACTTCCTAACATCCCGTGATTCATCTGTTCTTCACTTTCCCCTATGTCCCCTTGTTGCGTGTCCCCTCCGGAACATCCTTCTTTGTCCACCTTGTCAATTCTTCCCGTATTTTGTTGTCTTTTCTTTCCCCCCCCATTTCCGCCCTCCAGTTGCAGGTTGATTTCTTTAAAACCTCTTCGTTTGGACATACCCCTTTGCTCTGGGACTAGTTTGTTTCAAAATCTTTGCCTTTTTTAGTTTCTTTACGTGCTAGCCCAGGTGTGGGTTTTCCCAAAGGTGCCGCATTACTCCAATATGGTCTAAGTTTTACTGTGACAGGGTCCTGAACGATTTCTTTTAAGAGTCGGAATGATGTTCTGGGTTTTTCTAGGCGCCCTATGCTGCATCCGTTATTGGTTGATATGCGCTTCAGGAATGTGCCCCGGTGTCATATCACCCAAAAACTTTTTCCCTTTAAAGAGGTTGTTGTTTGACCACCCCAGATCTACTCCGTCGCGGTCACTTTGCCCCTTCCCCAAATTTTTGACTTTGCATTTGGGGGGATTGAAATCCGGAGCCATTGCTGGAAGTCTGCAGCCTTTGATCCCTTTGTAGTTCCCGTGGCTTCGATCGAGGAATGCTTTCATCAATTTCACGTCATTGTAACAGTGACACCTCCCATGATTCCTTCCGTCATGTCGTTACAAATACCGAAAAGCACTGGCCCGGACTGCCCTGTGGGACCACGCTGGCCACGGTGCCCCTTCTGACCCTCGCCAGTACCCTGAATCAGCTGCGTCCTGACAAGTATTCCCTGATGCATTTAGACCCTTCCCCGTTATCCCGCTTGGTTCTCCAGTTTTTGCACTAATCTCTTTTGTGGAACTGTGTCAAAGCCTTTCCCGTAGTCTGGAAAATGAACAATCCACCCCTCTCTTTTGTCTTACTGCTGTCCCATGTCATAGAAAATCCCGTGGTTTGTGACGCGATTTCCCACCCCGAAACCCGTAGGCTGTGTTTATGAGTGTTTCCCTTTTTGGTGTGCCACCATCTTCTCCCGATAACCTTCTCCATATTTTTCTGTATACATGTCCCCGACACTGGCGTAGTTTAGGTTTTATGTTGCTCCCTTTTTTTAAAAATTGGGGCATTTTCTGTCTTCCATCCTTGGCAAAACTCCCCGTTTTGATAGATGTATTTAATATTGTTGTTGGGGTACACATAGGGGCCCCTGCTCCTCTCTCAGTAAACCCCTTGTAGAGTGTTATCTGGCCCCCTTGCTTTTTAGGTATCTAGTATCGAAAGCCTCTTACTTCTCTCGGTTGTGGCATGTTTCCAGCCCTTTGGGGGCGTGCCCCACTTCTCCGTTTTTTGAAAACCCTTCTGTTCCTCTGTGAAAAACTTTTTGAAATTTTGTTGAGGCCCACATCTTCACGGTCTTTTTTGTTGTTCTCTCCCTTCCTTCCTCAGCCCGTTACCCGGTTTTGACTGTTTTTTTCCCCCTGATGTGGGTGTTAAAAAAGTTTCGGGGATTTGGCTTTCGCTGTTATCTCGTTTTTTATACTGTTTTTGGGTTCCCTTTTTTTTCTGTGAATTTGTTTCTGGCTATACACTGTTCATTTTTCCTGGTTCCTTTGCCTTTTTATTTCTTCCATTCCCAAAGCACATTTGGTTTTTGCCCCCCGCCCCTTTTGAAGTGAACCAGGGGCTCGCCCCTGGTTTTTTTCAAAAAAACCCTTTTAAACCCCTTGGGTAAAAACCTTTCTCCTCCGCCCCCTTGCAAAATTTTGTATATATTCCATCATCTATTAAGTGGTTTCCCTCCCAGTTCTCTGCCCCACTAAAAACCCTGTTAGGAAGTTCCTAAACCCCGTGAAAGGCCCCCCTTTCTTTTATTTTGGCTTCATTCGCCCTGGCCTTCCTTTTCCCCCTCTACTTTAAACCCCAACTCTGTATTCAAAAGTTTTAAAACCCAGATCGCGGCCCCCAAAAGGGGCCCCCTTTTTCAATGTAAAGGTCCTCGATATGGGCACTACTCAAGGAAAATACAAGTCCAGTTTTTGCGGGTTCTTTCCTTTTCCCCTCTCTTTAGGCCCCTTACGTGTTGGAAATGAAGTTTTCCGGTCCCCCACCTCCATCATCGGGCCCCCCAAAGATTTGGCCCCCATGGGCCCCCAAGTTCCCCCAAAATTCGATCTCTTTGGGGGTTTTTTCACCCATGTTTTCGGGAGCTTTGTCCTGCATGCATAAGCTCTTCGGGGCCACTGCAGCAAGTGTGTCAAACCAAATCGCCCTTTTGCTCTCGTCTTTACTCTTGCCTTGGCCCCCTTTGCTGTTTCCTGTTTTGGGTTATACTTTCATGCTATTACCCCCTTGGGCCCTTCCAGAGTGAAGCTTCCCGTTATGTAATCACTTTCTTTTCCGCTGTCTCCTCTCTCCAGCTCATAAAATTTTTCATCGGTTTTTTGTCAGTAAGGGAAACTCCTCCCCCCCCCTTTTCCCCTCTGTCTTTCCCCCGGATCTGGTACCCCCCTTTGGGAAAGAGGGCATCTGTTACCCAACCTGTGCTTGGTGTATGGGTGTGTTTTGTGTGTGTGTGGGGTGTGTGTGTGTGTGTGGGTGTGTGGGGTTGGGGGGTGTGAGTGTTTTGTGTGTTTTTTTGTGGGGGGTTTTTTTGTGTGTGTTGTGTGTGTGTTTTATGTGTACCACGGATTGACTCAAAAAAATTGTGGTTGAAAAGGGGTCGGCTCAGCTCCGGCCCCGCCTCTTCACTGTTTCCGTACTAGGCCCTCTCTCCCCGGTTTTCCGGATTTGCCCATACCTCTCAAAAAGCTGTGTATGGTTCCTGCCTCCACTACATCATTTTGAAAGGGCTATTCCATTCCGGGACAGTCTGTGACTGAAGAAGTACTCCCCTAAAACCCTGTGATTGGTCTGTTCTTTAGCTTTCAATTGTGATCATTGTTTTTTTGCGTCCCCTGGGGGGCCCATCCGGGGTCTCTTCCACTTTGTCAAATTAAAAAAGCATTATTTTTTATTTTTGTTAAAAAGTCCCCACTGCCCCTTCCTTTTTCTCCAGTGCCGTCAGTCCGTTTTCCCCTCAACCTTTCTTCTTTATCTTTCCCCTTATTCCGGAACTAGCCTTGTTGAAAACCCTTTTTGTTCTTTCTCGAATTTCTTGAGGGTTTTGGGCCCGGGGGGTTGGGGGTTTTCCAAAAACTGGTGCTGCTTACTCCAGTTTTGGGCCTAACGTAACAGGTACAGTGTCTTAAACGATTCCTTATAAGGTAGGGGAACGCTGTTTCTCGGGTTTCCCAAGGCCCCCGTATGCTGCAGCATTTATCTGGTTGTTTGTGTCCCTCGGGAGACATTTTCGGTTTTATGGTCCCCCCAAGATTTTTGTCCTTGAGTTTGGGGGGGCAGCTTTGCCCAAACCTAGCCTATACCTGTCTGCGTTCTTCTTTGAAATTTCCCCCAATTTCTTCATGATTTTTTTTTGGGGTGGGTTCAAATCGATTTGCCAGTTTGCTGGCCCTTGGGGCCCAGCCGTCCGGGTCTTTTTGAGTCCGCCTGCCCCTCATTCGTTTTCTTTCCTTTCTCTTTTGCTTCAAATCATCGGCAAAACATTTGGACATTCCCGGGTCCTACCCCTTTTCCATCATGTCATTCAAAATATATTTTTAAAAAATATCACTGGTTCCCCCGGATGACCCCTGTGGGACCCCATCGTCAAAAGGCGCCCACTGTGATCCCTCACCCCACTCCCCTGACTCGTTGTTGCCCCCTTTTCGGGTTTTCCTGACCACTGCAGTCCCCTTTAAAACCGTTTTTTTGGGCCCCTACCCTCCATTTTTCTGCCCCAAATTTCTGTGTAAGAAACTGGTCGAAGGTTTTCCCCCTGCGTTTTCGAAAATGAAATCACCCCCCCCTTTTTTCTCGTGTCTTATTTCGTTCCCTTTGGGTAAATAAATCTCCAAAAAGGTTTTGTGACTCAAGTTTTTCCCCTTCCATAAATCCATGCTGGTTTTTTGGTTTATAATTTTTGTTTCGTTCCTGTTCTCCACCACTCTTCTGAAATCTTCCCCAAAATTTGAAACTAACAGGGCAAAAAACCGGGTTGTATTTTAATTGCCTCGTTTCATTCTCCTTTCTTAAAAAGGGGAAACTTTTTTTTGGCCTTAAATCCTTACCTAGGTAGTTCCCCAAAGAGGGTTTTGAAAAATTGTTTTAGTGGAAACGAAACAGCATCTTGCTTTCTCAAAGGAAACCCAGGGGGGAGATTTTTGCCCGGAAACCCACCCCTTTTGGGGAGGTATCGAGGTCACTTAGCACTTCTGCACCTTATTTTTTGGTTTAAAATCACCCAGCCCTTTTGGTATTTTCCTCTTTTGGGTCCCCCCCTTTGTGCTGTCTTCTCAAGCCTTTCCCTTTGTCTCTCCTGTAAATTTTTCCCTTTAAATCCATGTTGGCTCCTTGAAACCCCTCCTGATCTTTTTCCTTGTGGATCCCCCCCTTTTTTCCCTCACCCCTGATCACCTGGTTTTTTGACTGTTGTTTTCCCTCCTATTACCTGTAAAAGCATTTTCCCGGGTAAAACTTGACTTTCAAATTCTGTTATTTTTCTTCTGTAGCGGGGGCCCCTCCTCCCCTGTGCTTTCCCTTTTCCCCTGGCTTGACAAATTTTTCCTTTATTTTCCCTGTGTTTTTTTCCTTCGTTACTTTTCCCGTTCCCTTTGCATTGGGTTTTTTGGGCCTCCTTACACGGCCCGGGAAAAACCCGGGGGCTCTTTTCTAGTCTTCCCATTTTTCTTTTGTTTTTGGGGAACAAATTTTTTCCTCTGCCCCCTTTGCTTTTTGTTTACTTATTCCATTTTTTTCATTTATCAACTTTAAAAATCGGTTTTTCCCAAATGAACCTCTTGCAGTAAGTTCCTAAAAACCCCTGTTTAAAATCTGGTTTTTCCATTCATCCCCTTTGTTAACCCTCTCCATTTTGTAATTTTACTAAAAAATTCAATGCCCCAAAACCCACGTGGGCATTAACTCCTAGGGGCTCTCATATGTGATGTGCTCAAGGGTATAAAACGCCAGGGTGAACAAAAAGGTTAGTCTTGCGGGTTCATTATTCGTTCCCCTTTGGTTTACAAACCTCTCCTCTGCCCCCCTTGCATTTGTTGCACATATTTCATCATCTCTTTAAACGGGCCCTTCCCCTCCCATTCTTTTTGGGTAGTTACCCTTTTAACATTTTGGGATTCAGGGTTTTCCAGTCCCCCACATCCACATCTTGGTGCCCCTTTTGGGGACCCCCATGGGGCCCCTTTTTTTCCCCAATTGTCTCCCGGGGTGACTAAAAACCGATAAACCCCCATAACTTTGCTCTGCTCGAGTGAGTCTTTTCCCCACCTCGCCAGTTTTGTCCACGTTTTTGCTCTGTTACCTTTTTCATATTCCTCTCTTGGCTTTCCCGCGTTTTTGGGTGGATTAAACATCCGGGAATGATACCTTGTGTCCCCAGACTGAAGTGGACCTACTATTATTTTTTCTCCCAAACTCGTCCATGCCCCCCATTTCCTTGATTTCCCAAACAGGTTTTAAAGAGCAGGCAACCCCCCCTACCCCTCCGTCTTCAAACTTTCCCCCGGATCCCTTTCCTGGAGGGGAAGGGCTATCCCCTTACTGTCCCCAGTGAGTTTCCTTTCTGTGACTGCCCCTTTTTCCCCATATTTTTTCGTTATTCCCAAATTTATTTGTGTAAACCAAAAACCCTTTAACTTCCCGTTGGGAAAAAATGTGGCTTGGGGGATTTGGGGGGTTTTTGGGGGGGAGGGGCCCCGGTGGGGGCCCCAGGGGGGGGTTTTGGTGGGGGCTTTGAGTTCCCATAGGGGGCTGCTGTAGGGTTGGGGTTTGGAGGGTGTGGGGTTGGGGACAGGGGGATTGGTGGGTGAATGTTTGCTTGATTGTTCAGTTCCCTTTGGGGTTGTCCGGGGGTTGGGAAACCTTTTGAGGGAATTTCTGGGGGTGGGGGTGTTTTTTCCCTTTCCCCCTGTATCTGGGTTTTTTTTTTTTTTTTTAAATTTTTTTCCCTTTCCCCCTCCTTTCGTTTTGGCACTCTCCCCTTCAGTATCCCCCTTTTTCCCCTTGCGTTTTTTCTCGGTCGAGGTACCACTCTGGAATTTTGAGTTTGTCTTCAGCCGGGGGCTTTTACTGAATATGGTTCGAGTAGGTTCCCGCCTTTAAAAGTTTCTTTGGAGTCCGTGTGTGTGTTTTTTGTGTTGTGTTTTGTGTGTGTGTGTGTGTTTTGTGTGTGTGGGGTGTGTGTGTGTGGGTGTGTTTGTGTTTCACATAAAAAATTTTGAATTTTCAAGATGAATTTATAGCTCCTGGTCCCCTTTTTTTCCCTTGTGTGTGTGTGTGTTAGTTTGAGTATTCACAAAAAATTTTTTTTCCCCCTATTTTTTATTTTAAAGGGCCAAGTCCTGGCCCCGCCCCGGGGTTCGTTGATCGCTAAAGAGGTCCAAATCTCTCCCCCCTTTTAAGGTTATTACCCACTCTTAAAGAAAATTTGGATCCTGCCTCCAGTACAATTTCCCCCTTTAGAATTTTTTTCACTTCTTTTACAATTCTTGAAAAAACTTCCATACATATCCCGTGCTTATCCCAAATTTTTTAATTTCCCGGGTTTTGACCGTTAAAGCTGAGTACCATTTTAGAATTTCTGTACATTCACTTTGGGCAAATTTTTTCCTGACTGGAAAAAATCCACAAATAACCTGCACATAGCAAAAAAGGTGCTTTTTGAGACGTTTCGATTCCCCCTTTCACTTTGCAAACGGTCTAAATCGGTCCGGAAAAAGTCGTTTGTAAGCTTCTCTCTTCTATGTGCGGGGTTTTTTGGGGTTGGGTTTATATATATAAATATTAAAAATTAAAAAATATATATATATATATTATAAAATAAATTATTATATAATAAATAAATTATATAAAATAATAATATATATTCAAAAGCTCCGGGAAAAAACCTTGAGTTTTTCCTGAGGTACTTTTTAATTTTTTTCTCTGGGATGGGGGTCCCCCTTCCAGCTATAGAGGTGGTTCTTTCCCCCATAAAATAAAATTTTATATATATATATATATAAAATATATATTTTAAATATATATATAATATATTAATATATTTTAAAAAAACATTAACAACAGTGGACTAGCCCAAGGACTTTGAACCCCTGCTGGTTTGGCCTTTCCCCATTGCAGCGAAAACACAAGCCCCCTCTAAACCCCAGGACCAAAGCATTCCAAAAAAAAATGACGCACCCAACCCAAAAAAGGGCTTTTAAACCCTATCCATGGATTTTTGGGGGTTTTTGGGTGCCTCTTTAGTAATTTTTTAAATTTTATCCCTGTTTGGTGAACAACCCAAAGAGAAATTTTTTTTATATTAAACGTAACCCGAACAAGTGACATTGATCAATACCCAAAACTGTGACTAGCCAAGGATTTGAATCCAGTTGCTTTGGGCCCCCCTCATGGGGGGACGAAAACAATTTATCTCTGGCAAGGGGGATGTTTTTGATCCCAAAGGGCCCCCGCCCCTGGGTTTCAATTTTTATAAAATATGTAGTTGGTCAGTACCCCAAACAGGAGTTTAAAAGAAATTAGGTGAGAAGCAGGCACACCGCTGTATGTCCTTTTGGGTGACGGTTTTAAAAAAACCCAGCTTGATGCGGCATCATTTTTGTAGGGGTGTTTGGTCCCCGTGGGGTTTGATTTATCATGTGTTTTTTGCTGACCCAAAGGGGCAGGCCAAAGCAGCAAAAGGGGGTCGAGGGCCCTTTCTAGTCGCAGTGTTGGTTTAAAAAAACAATAAACCCCTTTTTTCGTGAAAACCAAAAATATACAATATTTTATTTTATTAAAATTTTATAAAATATATATAATTTTTTATATATATAATATATATATATATATTTAAAATATAAAATTTTCAATAAAATAAAAGTTAAAAAGGTGATTTCAAAATATGCAAACAACCACTCGAAAAAAAGAGAAATTCCAAGGCTTTCGTGGGCTACCTCATTTCAAGGAACTATGTTCCTTGATAATTGGGGGATAAGGGGGGCACGAAAGGGGGGGCTTGGGGGTTTTTTCTATTCTTTTCAGAGGGGGGGGTGTTTTTTGGGAATTTAAAAATAAATTAATGTTATTTTTCTTTTTAAAATATTAAAATTTTATATATAAAATATATTTTATTTATATAAAAATATTAAAATATATATATATATATATATATATATTTATGCAGGAGGGGGGTTAATGTTGCCGTTTAAAAAATGTAGTGTAAAGCACCCTTTGGGAAGACAGTGATGGGGTGAAGATGGGGAAAGTTTTTCTTTTTTCCGGGGCCCCCCCTGCCTTGGTTGGGGTTTGGCCATTTTGATAATAAAATAAATATAAAAAATATATTTATTTATAAAATATATATATATTTATATTATATATTTATATATATATATTATATAATAATAATATAAAATATTTTATTACACACTGGCCCATTCCCACAAGGGAGGGGGGGCCCGAAAAAAAAAAAAACTTTCACCATCATTCACTCCCTCAATGTTTGCCAGAAGGGGGGCTTTACACTACAGTTTTTTAAAAGCCCTTAACACCCCCCCCTTCAGAGTGCAGGACTGTACTTCCATTCCCGGATCAAGTCCGGCCCGCCGTTTCCCCGAATCCCCTTTAAAAATTTGCCTTTTTCCCACTCCAAACCCGCATGTCAAGTATTAAAAAAACCCTTTTTCTCCATTCACCCTATCAAGCACGCTCACGCAGCCTGGGAAATTCCAAGCCCCCCGCACACAAGACCCCCCTTTAACCCCCCCCCCCCCAACCTTTTCCCAGGGGGACCCCTACCCCACCTTCCTTCAACTACAGGGGCTGATACATCTTGAAGTCATTCTGCTTGCTCCTTTTCTCTACATGTGAACCACCTCAAAAAACCCTTCCCCAGCCCAAAGGACAACGTTTTGGTAAAACCCACACCCCCTCCTAACTTCCCCAAATTCGAATTCTCCCGATTATATTCACCAAACCCCAATTGCTTTCAGACATGACACCCCCACTGCCCCCAGCATTCTCCTCGTGCAAAACCAAATTTATCACCCATTTCTTACAACATATAAGAGGTTTGGGAAGACTATACTCTTATTTCATTCCCCCCTTTGCCCCCCAAAGGGCAAAAATTCTTTGTCCCCAAAAGACTTTCCCAAGTTTTCGCCCTCACCTTTTTTTTTCCCCCCCACAATTCTATTTATTCACCTTTATCTTTCATAGGGGCCCATCCCTGACACGTCCCCCCCAAAAATCTGAATACATTCAACCCCCTCCATTTCTCTCCCCCAATTGGTTTTCCCAAACTTTCATCACCAATTTTTTGTTATCTCAAAAAACCTTACCTTTTTCCCGTATTCGCTTTTAATTTTTCTTCTTTTGCCCTACCCACCAAATTTTTATCCACCAAACCTGAACTTCTCTTCAAATCTCCCAAAGAGCACAGGTCACAGCAAAGAGCAACTGTGAAACTCCCAAATTTAAAGGGGGTTTTTTTATCTTTTAATCCACGCCCTTGCCAAGACCCCCCCATTTACTTCTCTTACAAAAAACCCCCTCTAAAATATATTAAACAACCCGGTGACATACAATCCTTGTCTAAGGCCTTTTTTACTGGGGAAAAAATTTCCCTCTTTCCCACATACTCTAACTTGAGGCCCCCTATCCCGTAAATTTTCTTTCTGCTTTCAGTAAACCCACCCCCCTAAATTTCCCTAAACCTCAGCTTCCCGCCAAAATTGCCCCCCCTATCCACCCTTTTTCCAAAAACGCCTTTTTTTCCCAAAACCCCAAAAAAGCGACAAAGAACCCCTTTTGCCCCTTTTCTAAAATTTCGTTCACTTATTTTGTTTCACTGTAAACCCCCGGTCCCACACACCCCCTACCCCTTTTCCCAAAGCCTCCTTGTTCATTGGGTATCCCCATTCTCCGTCTTACCTTTTAAATTTTTTCCAAAAAATAAAATCTACCTTAAAACTTTTTTAAGGGAAATCCAAAAAATTATCCCCCCATAATTTTTTGGGGACTCTCTTTTTTCCCCCCTTTCCTTTATACAAAAAAACCCATGAAAGCCTCTCCCAAACCTAGTACCTTACCCTTTCCATAATTTATTAAATAAATTTTCCCCCCAAACCCCTTTCCAAAAAAAATTTTCCCCCCCTGCTTTTAAATTTTAATTTTTAATCCCCTTTAATCCAAGGGTGCCCCTTAACCCCCCCTTTTTTTTACCCACTGCCTCACCAACCCTTTCCCCCCCACTACAACTGGCTTTCCCCACTCCCACAAGATGTTTTCCCCCTTGCCCCATACAAAGAAATCCAGCTTTCCCAAAATTTTCATCAACATTTAACAATTCCTCAAAATATTCCCTCCATTTTCCCAACACCTCTAACTCTCTATTTAATAACTCTCCTCTCCTATTTTTAACTGACAAATCCATTTGTTCTCTAGGCTTCCTTAACTTGTTAATCTTACTCCAAAACTTTTTCTTATTTTCAACAAAATTTGTTGATAACATCTCACCCACTCTCTCATTTGCTCTCTTTTTACATTGCTTTCACTACTCTCTTAACCTCTCTCTTTTTCTCCATATACTCTTCCCTCCTTGCATCCCTTTTACTTTGTAAAAACTTCTCATATGCTAACTTTTTCTCCCTTACTACTCTCTTTACATCATCATTCCACCAATCGCTCCTCTTCCCTCCCGCACCCACCTTCCTGTAACAACAAACTTCTGCTGAACACTCCAACACTACATTTTTAAACCTACCCCGTACCTCTTCGACCCCATTGCCTATGCTCTCATTAGCCCATCCATCCTCCAATAGCTGTTTATTTCTTACCCTAACTGCCTCCTCTTTTAGTTTATAAACATTCACCTCTCTCTTCCCTGATGCTTCTATTCTCCTTGCATCCCATCTACCTTTTACTCTCAGTGTAGCTACAACTAAAAAGTGATCTGATATATCTGTGGGTCCTCTTCAAACATGTACATCCTGAAGTCTACTCAACAGTCTTTTATCTACCAATACAAATCCAACAAACTACTGCCATTTCGCCCTACATCATATCTTGTATACTTATTTATCCTCTTTTTCTTAAAATATGTATTACCTTTAACCAAACCCCTTTCTATACAAAGTTCAATCAAAGGGCTCCCATTATCATTTACACCTGGAACCCCAAACTTACCTACCACACCCTCTCTAAAAGTTTCTCCTACTTTAGCATTCAGGTCCCCTATCACAATTACTCTCTCACTTGGTTCAAAGGCTCCTATACATTCACTTAACATCTCCCAAAATCTCTCTCTCTCTCCTCTACAATTCCTCTCTTCTCCAGGTGCATACACGCTTATTATGACCCACTTTTTGCATCCAACCTTTACTTTAATCCACATTATTCTTGAATTTACGTATTCATATTCTCTTTTTTTCCTTCCATAACTGATCCTTCAACATTACTGCTACCCCCTTCCTTTGCTCTAACTCTCTCAGATACTCCAGATTTAATCCCATTTATTTACCGCCACCGAAATTCCCCTACCCTCTTCAGCTTTGTTTCGCATAGTGCCAGGACATCCAACTTCTTTTCATTCATAACATCAGCAATCATCTGTTTTCTTGTCATCCGCACTACATCCACGCACATTCAAGCATCCCAGTTTTATAAAGTTTTTCTTCTCTTTTTTGGTAAATGTCTACAGGAGAAGGGGTTACTAGCCCATTGCTCCCGGCATTTTAGTCGCCTCATACGACACGCATGGCTTACGGAGGAAAAATTCTTTTCCACTTCCCCATGGACAATAGAAGAAAATAAAGAAGAACAAGAGCTATTTAAAAAGGAGAGAAACCTAGATATATATTATATATATATATATATATATATATATATATATATATATATATATATATATATATATATATGCATGTGCGTGTGTTATGAGACAGAAAAAGAGACTAGCAATCCTACCATCATGCAAACAGTTACAGGTTTCCGCTTCACAGTCATCTGGCAGGACCGTAGTACTTCCCTGGTGGTTGCTGTCTACCAACCTACTCTCTCTCTCTCTCTCTCTCTCTCTATATATATATATATAATATTATATAATATATATATATATATATATATATATATATATATACATATATATCTAACTAAAAAATATGTTGGTTCTCCCTTACCTTGAAAGCTTGGTTGATATGCCTTCTCTTCTTAAGACTTTTAGTATTAAAGTTGTATTTAAAATCTTGATACAGTAAAAAAAACTTTTGATAAAGAATTCCCCCCAAAATGCTGATGGGTGTGTCTATAAGATTCCTTGTAAAATTTGCGATGAAGTTTATTACGATCAAACTGGTAAAAGTCTCGAACTTAGATTAAAACAACATAAATATAGCATTAGAACTGGACAAGATTCCAGTGCTCTATTTATTCATGTGAGAGATTTTAACCATCCAATTGATTTCCAAAAAATGAGAAGTAGTACAAACAGTTCATGGTCGACAGGAAAATAATTGAATCTTGTTTCATAAAAAGCAGTTTTGACAATAAAGAAAATT